>PITB01026880.1:0-20917 GCA_004024585.1 Paradoxurus hermaphroditus
CACGACGACAAGAACCACGGGCACACGGCGGGCGCTATATACCAAGAACCGCGCTGCGTTCGTCTCTCGCGTCGGCTCGGGCCAACCTCACAACGTCCCAGAGAGACAGCGTCATTATTACAGCTGTGATCTCCATCTTACAGGTGCGCAGGAAAAGGCCTAGAACATGCAGGGACTTGCTCAGGGTCCTAACACCAGGCGCGCGGGCGGCAGAGCTCAGGGGCAAGCCCGGATCCGTGGCCGGTTCCAGATCCAGTTCCCGCCACTTCGGGAGAGGTCAGAAGACCTACGGCACGTGGCTGGGCCGTCGGACCTGTGGGGCCCCGGGTCACGACGTCTCCACCCGGGGACCCGCAGGGCCTCTCCCGATCGGCTATTAGAGAAAGCGAGCAGCCCCGTTCGCCGTGTGCTTCCTACCACAAGGAGGCGCCCTCCCAGAAAAAAAAGGCAGGGGCTCCCGCCAGTCTGGGCACACCCACCCCTGCTGCGGACGCTGGGGGCGTGTAGTTTAAGACTTCTGTGACAGAGTAATGCCTGCCTGACGTCTTCCGTGGGATTCCACCACTTCAGCTCTCTGTGGGGCGTCAAGCAAAGTCCACTCACTGGCAGGACCGAGGAGGAATCCCGAGGCCCTGCCTTGAGGGTCTCACGCATCCCCTCCTGGCTCTCTCGGGGCTCACGCGGCTGCCTTCTAGAAGTGAGGGTGGGCCCTTCCCTTGGCTCCTCAAGATCAGCGGGGCAAGCCCCTGGGGGGTCTGTGAGAAAGGGACCAGGGGTGGGAGACATTTCCCCTCTCCCGCCCCCAGTCCCGCCCTGTCCTCAGGACGCTGATGGCTCTCTTGGAAGCCCATGCTCTTGGGGATGAGAGGACCTTGAAACTTTCTGCAGAGTCAAAGGCTCAGAGGGTATGTGCCCATCTGGACCAGATAAGCAAGAACACTCAACTGCAAACAGGCGTGGGGGGGGGGGCGAGGGAGGAGTCCACAGCTGCACGCCTCCAGCTACTCCCTGGCTCAAGGTCTTCATCTGGAAAAAACGAGACTACCAGCCTGCCCTGTCTCGTAGGCTTAGGGAACAGAGCGATGCGCTGTGAGGCGTTTGCGACAAACGGGGCTCCCGCGAGTACACATAAGGTGCTCCATCAATGACTCAGAGGGACCAGAGTCGGCTTGACCGGAGAAGCCTTGACCGACCTCAAGGTCAGCACAGAGGTCACAAACGCCGGGGCCTTAGAGACCAGACTCGTGGCATAAACGAAAAAGCAGGATGGTAGGGGTGTGGGGTGACCCGCTGGAAGGGGCAGCCATCACCCAGAGAGTCAGCTCTGTGGCCAAGGCTGTGTGCAAACACATCCCACGTGAGGTCCCTGACCTCTGCTCCAGGCAAGGCCCTGAGAAGGGGCAGAGCCACCCGAGCGGAAGCCCAATGAAGAAGGACAGCGGCCGGCACCCCCGCGCTGGTCGCTCTGTACCGGGCTCCGTGCCGCGTGCCTCCCGTGGGCGGTCACAGTACGTTTCATCATCATTCAGGGCCCTATGAACCTGGTACTTTTATTAGCCCCATTTTGCAGATCAGGGAACCGAGGTCCAGACAGTTTAAGGAACTTGCCCAAGTCACAGTTGTGGGACCTAGATGTGAACCCAGACGGTCTGGCTCCAGCGCCCACAAGCTTCACCAGGCCGCTCTCCTGCCTTCCACCCACGGGATGCCCGCTACCAGGCACGCTGCCGTCCCCATCCTTGCTGCGGCCGACAAGGCTGACGCTGCCGTGGCGCACCGCGCGTGTGACGCACAGTTAGGCGCTCTCTCAGCCTACTGCCCCGGGCAGGTTTGGGGATTCGTTCATTCGTTCTACAAATACCCACTGAGAAGGTACCACCTGCCAAGAGCCGTGCCGGGTACTGGGACACACGGGAGACGGTGGCTGCCCTCAAGGAGCTTCCATTCTACTGAAGAAGAAAGACCAAGGGTTACTCCACAGAGTGGCGGGTGGCAGGAGAGAGGAAGCCCAGGGCAGCACAGGACACACACACGCCCCAGCCTTAGCGTGAAGGTGGGCTTCCTGGAGAAGGTGGCATTTGAGCTGGGTCCCGGAGGATGAAAAGGCATGAGGCTGGAGGAAGGAGGGCTGCGGGAAGAATGGGAAGAATGTCCTGGGCAAGGAAGAAAGAAAGAGCCTCAAGCAGAACCATCTGGAAGATGGGACAGGCTGGCGATGGGGAGTCTGGAATTGTCCTGAGTCCTACTGGTTGAAAGAAAACTTCGAGCTCTTACCCCTCCCCCCCCCCACTCCCATTCCCTCTCTTCCAGACTCCCCACCTCCTGGCTCTGGACACAGGAGGGTCACAAGCCAAGGCATAAAGACTACAAACTCTGCAGCTAAAGAGGTGATCTCTGGGTGGGAACCGAAATCCCCTGCAAGCCTTACCCCCTGGCCTCACCTCTGACCATGGTCGCAAGCTCCCCTTCGACCAGACCTTGCTCAAGGGAGACCACGGACTGGGCACCCTCGTCCTCTGTGTCTAAATGTAATGAAAAAAATTGACTGTTTGCTTGGTGCAATAAGGCATGGCACTGTTTACACAGAAATAACAGCCCGACTGTGATGGATTCTAAATCTCCATTACAGTGAAAGATTTGAAGGAGTAAAGCAGTTAGAAAAATAATTGGTTTTCTTGTTTAGTTTAAAAATCCTTTATGCGTACAGATCATGGACTTTGCCCCTCCCTTCCTGCAGGCTTTAAAATAGAAAGGCATAAGAGCAAGGCGGGTGAGGCAGAAAAGTTCAGAACTTCTGTTTTTCCCGAAGGCTCCTTGGAGCCTGGATCTCCGGGCACAAAGGCCCCAGTCTCCTGTGGCCGTTACTATCCAGAAAGCCACCTCCCCGAGGCAGAAATGGAGACGGGGCTGGAGTGAGCAACCTGGGTCGGGGTGGGTGGGTGGGGGTTCAGCCCCAGTGGGACAAGCCAGCGAACCCCTGGGGGAAGCATTTCAGGGTTTTGATTTCAAGGGAGGAGGAGTTGTCCTTTATCCTTTAAGAGAACAAAAGGAGAAGGGCAAAGCTGGGCACCTCCAGGACAGAAGGGAAGGACCCCTCTTGGGCCACCTGGCACTATCATCCCAGAGCCCTGGGGTGTCAGCTGTTTCCAGAGCTGGGGAAGATGCCCAGACGAGGCGTGAGAGGCCATGTCGGCAGTACGCACTGTGCCAAACGGATCGTGCCCCCCCCCGGCCCCCAGCACTGGGGGACACCCCAAGGCCCCCGGTAAGCCGTGTGCCTGAACGGGACGCGACGTTCGTTGGCTGGACCTAGAGAGGACACATCTGGCTCTCTGGAGGGACGTTGCCAGATACCCCAGCCATGAGCCAGAGAGTGCCGGTGTGCGGGTCCCGCAGGAAAGGGGTAACACCGGATGGGGTGCGTGGAGTGAACGTACAACGCTGCCCTTTTAAAGGGAAAGACACTATGAGGATGGCCTTGGGGGGTCTCATCACGGATGAGTATCACAGGAAGACAGCACACCGTACGGATTCCCTGACATCAGTGTTCTCGATCGCCTCTCCGCAGCTTCTAGAAACAGGCCTGAGGAACATCTTCCGGTTGAGTACAGCATGAGAGAACAAATACTAAAGGGGAAACCCTTTATCCTTCCTTCCATCCATCCATCCATCCTTCATCTAACCTTCCATCCATCTATCCTTCCATCCATCCATCCATCCTTCATCTAACCTTCCATCCATCTATCCTTCCATCCATCCATCCATCTGTACTGTTTATGCATGTCTTTCCTTCCAATTCCATTCAACCATCCACCGCTCCAATACTGATCTAGATTATCTAGAGGTCCAGTAATCTCCTGGGCACAAAGTCTCTCCCTGGCCAGCCAGACTCTGGGCTTCAGGACTTCTGGGAACCCCAGAAATGCAAACCGACTCGAGCGTTCTTTCAGGAGAGCACTGCCTGTCTCCAGCGGGGCGAGGATCGGACGGCTCTGAAGTTTTTCCAACTCGTGCACCCTCGCCCCCATCCAAGCTTCTGGCTGGCCGGACGCCTGACCCCCTCTCTCCCTTCCCAACGTGAACAGGCAGGGACCGAAGACCCAATCCCGGAGGAGTAAGTTTCCGGACGATGATACGCAGCGACTCAGTCCTTTGTGCTCGCAAGTTGAGGGACCCCTCTGAAAAGCATTCAGAGAATGAAAAATCACAGCAGCCAAGAGTCACTCCAGCCTCGGGTTAAACTAAAGAGCAGGCGGCATAGAACTCGGACGGGTGAAACAGACCTTAGGTTGGTCTGGCCGGAGACCAGTATCTCAAATATGATTTTCATTTGCAAGTTGTACCTAAATGCTGCCGACAGCTACCTTAAAAAAAAAATTCAATAAAGAAAAGAGGAGATGAGCGTATGGCGAGGAAAACGCAGACACTTATGAGTTCAAGACCGCGTGGGACACTCCTGAATATTTTAAATATCTTGGGGAAAAAAAATGAAAACAGTTTCTCCCAACTTGAACCAGAGAAGGGAGTCTCTTTCTAGTCTGAAAATCCTTTGAGGCGATTCTTTAAATTATTTACTAGCTTTTTGATTATATTTTACGGCGGGGTGGGTGGCAGGGGAGAGAGAGAGGAGAGAGAGAGCCGGGCAAGAAGGAAGTGGGAGAAACCTGCCGCTGACATTTTCAGTATCTGTCTGGAATATTTTAAAAGCCGCGTGTCTGTTTGAAATCGCCCAGTCTCGGGCAACAATGGCCCGCTGTCCCCGTACTTCTTTAGGTCATATTTGCATACAAAAGACCAGCTGCTGGGCGGCTATTATGCCGCCGAGCCACAGTGGGCCTGGGAGAGGCAAGGTTACCCGCAAGTGTAAAGAACCCACAGAGACCCCATTAATTTTTCAAGAATTCTCAGGCCCTGGCCTTTGAAAGGCCACTGGGAGAAATTCCAGAGAACCCCCCCCCATACTCGAGGCCACTAAACGTTGGGTCCAAACTGAAGAAGGAAGAGTGCCGGGCCTCTCCCCTAAAACAAGAGGAGCCGCCCCCTCTGGCTGGCTGCGGGGAGCCGTGCGTGCGGAGCCGCGGAGAGGCCGAGGTGCCCGCGCCCAAGCCTCCCTCCAAGGTCCAATTTCAGGCAATGGATTCCAGTTGTAAGCCAGTAGGTGCCAATTTTTCAAATCAGCCTTATGATTCCAAGGCGCGTGCCGCCTGACAGACCGTCCCCGGGACTCGGCTGAGCAAAGTTCCCTAAAAGCATCATGAGAGCCTCCTTTTCTTCCACATTCTCAGGTTTTAGAAGATGCGTTGCTAAATACAGTTTGGGTTTTGGGGCCACTCTGACCCCACAAAGGTAGAGAGAAGAGAAGGAGGGGGGAAAGAAGAGACTGGAACTCAGGAAAGGATGGCCACTGGAGCCAAGAAGGACATGGCACAGCCCCATCTCCACCTCTAAGACATTCCCAGGGTCCTAGCCTGGTTGGTGGCCCCTGGAAAAGGGGACAGACGACACTCCCCCCGGCCCCCTGTGGGCCTTGGAGAAGGTTTCAATTATGCACGGAGAACTCTTAGCCTCCTAGCCTGGCAGAGAGCGGACCCTCCAGACACACTGGCCCCTTTCTCCCTTCCGCTGCCCTCCGCCCCACCCCAGGACCCCTGGGCCCAGCAGTCCTTGGGATCGAGAGGACTCATTTCTTGGGAAAGAATCAAAACAGCTTCAAAGGGAATGGGGACAGGGACCCACCTCGTTCCCCCTGCTCGGTGACAGGAGCCCAGGAAGATGGCTGTCACTAGGAGCGTGTCTGCAGGTGGCTCGGGGCTGGCTCTATCTAGTCTAAGCAAAATGCCCCCTCCATGCTTCGATTTAGGTTTCCAGGACAAGTCACCAAATTGTGTTAAACAGAAATACGACAGTAATGAAAAAGATAATCACAATGTCACACGCTTAGAACCGCGCTAGGTGGTTCCGTTAAAAAAACATTCCCCCCGCCCCAATCTATGACAAGCGTTCCCATGGTCAAGAAGAGGGTATTTCCCAGGGGAGGCAGAAGATGAATACCGTCAGCAGGAAGCAAAGCCACCTCACCAGCGAACGGGGAGGCTGCGACACACTTTTACACACGGTGCCTCATGCCAGGCGGGCACTCTCACGTCTGATGAGAAAGACTGTTTTCACCTGAGGACTTTCATCAAGGTCAGCTGTCCCCCGCTCCCCTCCCCCCACCAAGTGGAAGCAGGAGGCTCTGCAGCCTGCCTGCTTGACCGATCCCACGCGAACGGGGAGGGACGGGAAGACACGGCGGCCTCCTGGGGTCACTCGGGGCCCCGAAGGGTACGTCAGTGGGCACGGGTGCGGGAGGGCGGCCCGCCGGCCCTCATCTCCTCCTCCCAGCTCCGAGGCCGGCCCATACCCAGGGGACGGATGGGCTGTCCGCTTTCTCGCTTCCCTCCTCAGACAAATGGATTTCACCGTGTTCTCGCCTCTCTGACTAATGGCTTGCGATCCGACCACTCCTGGGAAGACGGCCCGTTTCTCAATTCCGCTTCTACTTCCGAGACGACTCTGCTCTGCCACCTCAAGGTCACTTCTTCTCCTCCCTTCCTCACTCAACTCCCCACCCTATCCCCAAAACTATCAGCTGAAGAGTTTCGAACATTTCGAGTCCAGAAAATATTTACCGAACGTTATAAGTTTCTTAAGCTGAGCCAAATTAAACACGCCAGGAGACAAGATGGCAACGCCCTGGGGGTGACGAAAATTGAAGATATTCAGGGCAGAATCCATTCTGTAGGTACTATTCCATTCTAAGAATCTAGTAAGTATCAAAAAAAAAAAAAAAAAGCCAAAGAAAAAAGGCATTGTGTTTGGATGATACGGCTGACGAGTGAACAGAACTGGCTTTGAAGGATGGGTCAAGTTTGACCAGATGGAATGGGGGAGGGGCCCTCTCGACTGGGCACGTCAGCCGCGTCCTGACGCTGGGGTGAGAGCAGTGAGTTCACGCTGTGAAACCTCAGGGGAAGAGAAGGGAGAAGTAGCTGGACTGGCCCAGGAGTGAGAGAATACACTGGAAACTCCACGGAAGCCGTGTTTGTGGAGAGGCAGAGTGGCTGCAAGGGGAGGAGACCAACCTGGCCCAGAGGCTCCTGGGTGACAAGGGCCTCCCCGGGGGGCAACGTCAGCAGGAAGGAAGAGACCCGGCCTGAGAGGAGGGAGATTTCACAGGAACCGGAGCCGGGCTCGAGAGCGGTGGCTTTCTCAAAACCTTGACGGTCCTCCAGGTTTTACTCAGGTTGGAAACTCCCCAAGACCAAGTTTTTGCAAGTCATTTCAAAACCCCTGGTGCTCCGCTGACAAAGGTCCTCTCCACTGTGCCTGCCACCCCCGCCCCTACATCTACAATGCTGGGGGGCGGGGGTCCAGCCCCACCTCACCCCCTCTCAAGGTGAGCCTGACACCCCGGACAGAAAACCCAGGGTTCCAGCAGAAGGGAGAGGCCAGGCGGAGCAGGTGTCTGTCTGCACCCTTCCCACCGCCCAGGTCTGGGGGCCACCAAAATCCAAGTAGAGGAAGGGGGTGCTCATGGCTGTGAAATCGCAGCTCGCCTATCCTGACACCTGTGGTAGGAGGGGCCTGCTGGCACCCACCGAGACGCAGGCAGAGAACAATCTAAGACGGAGTTACCCGGCTACCCTTCACCCCCGCCATCCAGGTACAACACAGAATGGCAGTAACACGGGTGGGGGGTGTGTGTGTGTGTGTGTGCGTGTGTGCTGGTGGGTATGACATTGGATATAACTGGATAAGACTGTGACAGCCCCGCCATTAACAAGGAAGGAAGGAACTCCAGCTACCCAGAGGCCTCTGCTACATTACAGACTTAAAGGCCCATAATGCTTTGGGTGCCGACATGCCCCACCTCGCTGAATTTCAACACGACCAGCTCTGCACTTTGCCTAAACTGCCTGCCTGGGGGAGGAAACGCTTTACGTGATAGGCTCATCCAGGGCACGCCCCCTGCCCTGCGCTAGAATATTTTCTGATCAACAGAAGGAAATTCTCTCTCAAATGCAGGCTCACCGTGTCTATCCTTTCGCTTGTCCCCAACCCCCACAACACGCCTTGCTTAGAACTGCACCCTGGACTGCAGCCTCCCGGAAGAACGCTTGTCTCAGAATGGTAGGGGGGCCTGGCGGCCGCAGGCCAAGAAGTTCTGGGTTCACGTGGGCACAACGCCCACCCCTGCGGGTGCCAGGGGAGGGAGTCCTGGCAGAGGCGGGCACACCGGGGGGCATCCACTCACTCCTGGTGGATGTCTGTGGCCTAAATACTAAGGTGACTCAGGAGGGGCTGAGGTGGCGGGTGAGGGTGGGGGAGTGGCGACAGGGAGAGGCAGAGAGCGGAAGGGAAAGGTCAAGGGAGCGGAGAGATCAAGAGAACGAGAGGGCGTCGGGGCAGAAAGAAGAAGGGCAAGAGAGGGGGGAGGGAAAGAACGTGTTATAGGTTGACTCGTGTCCCCCTAGAGCAGGTAGGCTGAAGTCCCAACCCGGCACCTCAGAATGTGACCTTTGGAAGCAGGGTCCTCGCAGATGGATCAGTTACGGTGAAGTCATACCAGAGGAGAGGGGGCCCCTAACCCAACATAACGAGCACCCTTAGACAAAGGGGAAATCCGGGCCCAGACCTGCACGAGGGCAGGACGCCCCGTAGACACGCAGGCAGGTGCCAAGGGATGCCAAGGACCGCCGGCCGACCTCCAGACACTGGCGGAGAGGCGGCCGCCTCCTCCCGCACCTGCAGGCAGAGCCGAGCTTGCTGGCACCCGGGCGGGGCCTCCCGAACCATGAGGCAGTGGAGAGAAGCCTATTGCGGAAGCCCCCCGGCGTGGCCTTGGCCGCAGCCCTAGGACACCAGGAGCTGGGGAAGGAAAGAGAGGAGGAAAGCCGTGTGGCACTGCCACCTCCTTAACATCAAGGCGGGCCCGCGTGCAGGGCCCGGGCTGTGCTCCTGCTGTCGTGGCGGGCGCAGCGGGCCCAGGGGGAGAGGCCCCTGCCTCCTGGCCCGCTCCCTCCAGGTCCTCCACGGGCCGCAGCCCCTCTGCTCGGCCCCGGCTGGAGCTACCTCTTAGGGGGATGAATTTTTAATAAATCAGCGCTCTTGTTTTTCTGTACTTATTAAAATTTAAGACAATGAGTCATGGAACCTGCAAGGCTTGGGGTGACTAATTACCGCCGAACAGCTGCCTGGGATGACCGCGCGGCCCTCGGGGAGCGGGCGGGACGCTGTCGCGTGTGGCTGAGACAGAAGGCTGGGCGATGGCTCTGCATCTGCGGGACGCACGCCCCGCCCCGTGCGGCCCGGTCAAGGGCAGGGCTCTCAGCTTCCGAGGGGACGGGGCACGGAGAGGAGGGGAGGCTTCGGGCCTGACACCGACCCACAGGGCGTGCGGCTCTAACTTCTCACTGAAGTGCTCCAGGGGGGGCGGGGGGGGGGGGGGGGGGGGGTGGAGGTGCGGCGGACACACAGCTTCCTACTGCGCTCCGGTATTCGGCCAAGCACGTGCCCTGCACGGCTCGGGACCCGGCCCCCTCCGGCCCCAGGGCCATCCGTTCTCACCTCGCTTCTGTGGGTATGTAGGCTCTCCCCCGTCCCCACGGCGAACCCCATCTGTCCTTCCGAGCCCGGCTGCTCAGGCCTCACGCCGCTCAGTGCTCTCTCCAGGTGGGCCCTGGTCCTGTGTCCGACCTGCTGCCCGGCGCACGGGTCTGTCACGGCGCACCCACGCTGCGGTTTAGTTACCCGTGAGCTACCGGAGGTCCCCAGGGTTAAGGGGACCGTGCCCAGCACCTAGCACTATGTCGGACCCCTGTCCAGACCTGACGGGATACAGGAGTAAACACCCGGCCGCTCTCACGCATGCGCTCACAACCGCACTTACTCAACACTGTTCGGACCGGGTCTTAGGGCTCCAGCCTAACGAGCCGGGAACGCGGGAGATTTGTGAACACGGAGCCAAGGGCCAAAGGTTCAGGGCCTCCCATCATCTCGATGACGTCAGAGAAGCAGAAGCCGCAGTGGACGATTGACACCTCTCCCTCCCTCTCACCAGTCCCCTGGGTGCCCTTTTCTGGAGAGGCCCGGCCACACGCAAAAGTCCCGCACCCCGCCCGGTGTCCTGCCCGGTCTACACTGATCTCAGGCCTTCCCCCATCCTGCTCCCCGAGAAGAAAGCGGGGAGCACTGCCACAGAGAGTTGACACAGACCAAGCTCCACACCACGTCGGTCTCTAAAAAATGTCACAAGGATGTTTGTGAGAAACATCGAGCCCAAGCCCCCGAACGCTGCTGTGCCACACAGACACCCCGAAATTCCAGTTTTACTCGTTGCTTGGTAAGTGGGAAGAGGACTGCGAGGCAGCGTGGCCGTGTCTCCCCGAAGCTCCTGCCCAGCTCCCACCAAGACGCGGGCATTCTTCCGAGCGACGCGGCGGCAGAACCGCCAGGGCCGAGACCGGGCCGAAGCTACCCGGTGGCAATTAGGAGCTGCCATGGCGACCCGGAGCAAACAGCCCAACACTCCTGCCAGGTGCCGGGCAACCGCGGGCCCGGCGTGGGCAGGGGAATTCTCAAATCATCCTCCGCGGCCTGCGAGGGCGCCCTCCGCACGCACCGTGCCTGCTTCGAGACATGGGATTAGGAGTGATCAAGGGCCCAATTATTTTCTGGAGATACACAGTGGCCTGCCTGAGCCATGGGCTGAGCAGCCAGGCTCCCCACCCATCCCTCAGGTTCCCCCTCCACTTATCCAGGGGCCCCCCAACAGTCCTGTATTTCTAGAGATGATACTGACAACGAAGCTCTGCCCACTTCCAAGAGGCGACCAGAAGTTGCCCACTGACCCGAAGTTCTTTTGCCTAAAGCGTGGTAACAGAAGTTGGCCTGCAACTCCGATGGCCACCGGGAGATTGCATTTCTACACGTGTATATATTATATTTGTAAACGCTTACATGTATTACACTCACGATACGTTACAAACTACAACACAGCACCACTATACATAACATTACATACAATAGGTCATAAGTTCACCATACAATATGCAACATATAACAATATACAGCATAGAATATGTATTACATCCCATAAAACTAAAAAATTATATGTAGATGTGAATATATGCATATATACACATATAAATGTCTATGTATGTAGAAAATATATTAAATAGATACATTACTATTTCGATACTTTTTATGTAGCTGATTCTTAAACAATGTGGAGGTTAGATGCGCCAACCGCCTGCACAGTCAAAATCCGAATATAGGGGCGCCTGGGTGGCTGATTCAGTTAAGCGTCTGACTTCGGCTCAGGTCATGATCTTGCAGCTCGTGAGTTCGAGCCCCGCATCGGGCTCTGTGCTGACAGCTCGGAGTCTGGAGCCTGCTTCGGATTCTCTGTCTCCCTCTCTCTCTGCCCCTTGCCCACTTGCACTGTCTTTGTCTCTCTCAAAAATAAATAAACACTAAAAAAAATCCGGATATAACTTTTCATTTCCAAAACACTTAACTCCTAAGAGCCTACTGTCAGCCAGAGGCCCTACCAATAACATAAATGGTCAATTAACACATATTTTATATGTTATATGTATTTTTAAATTTTATTTATTTACTTTGAGAGAGACAGAGAGGAATAGGGGCAGAGAGAGAGGGAGAGAGAGAATCCCAAGCAGGCTCCGCGCTGTCAGCACAGACCCCGATGCGGGGCTCGAACTCACGAAACTGTGAGATCACGACCTGAGCCAAAGTCGGACGCTTAACCAAGTGAGCCACTCAGGTGTGCCTGTTGTATGTATTATATACTATACTCTGACAATAAAATAAGCTGGAGAAAGAAAATAATAAGAAAGTCACAAGGAAGAGAAAATGCATTTATATACTGGACTGTCTTTATGGAAAGAAGTCTATGTAATAAGTGAATCCACACATTTGAAACCTGTGTTGCTCATAAGGCCGACTGTATACGCAATATATCTGGTAGCTATATTTATATCAACTTGATATATAAATTTATATCTGACTTGAACTATTAAGTCAAAATTCATTTTACTCCCCAGTATTTATTGATTAATTTCTTTTTAAGAGAGAAAAATATTCTTTCAGAACACCGGATCAATAGGAGAAAAAAATTTTAAAGAACCGAAGATGTCACAGAATACTCTATGAACTCCTGTCACTTTACACCTCAGGAATCTATGACCTTAAAAAGGAGGAAATGACTTTAGAAAGTTCCTCAAGGAACGCTCCAAGAGACATTAGTCCCATGAGATTCTCCTTAAAATGAGTTCAGTAGCCAAATAACTTCAGGAAACACTGTCTACCTTAACCTGCTCTTAGAAAATGAGAACACTCATTAGCAGAGTAAAGGCACTGAAAAGTCCTGTAATTTGGGGGGGGGAATATTTACTCAGCATTTGCTAAATTTATTTATAAATAAATTTATTTGGCCACAGAGTCCTCGTGTCTCCTAACATTTTACAACGCCTTGGGGAAATTCTCCAGTCTTCTATCTAGGGTCCAATTCTGCCCAGAGAAGCGGTGAGCTTGGCAGGGGTGGTGAAGTCCGACCACACATTAAAACTTCAGGCCTTGGAACATGACACTGCCAAACCTCTCATTCCCTTCCCCTCTCAAGAGCCAGCAACTTTCCAAACGAGATGCCAATAAAAACCCAGGGCCCAGGGCGCACGGAGATCGGGTGGAGAAATAGCACGCGCCCATCTCGGAGGGCCTCGGAGGGTTCAGGTACGTCTCCTGCTGAGGGCACTCAAATGGTTAAGAACGACCTACAGGCAATCATCTGCCTAAAATAAACTCTAAGACGATGCAGCCCTGGGAGCGACATCAACATTCTGCAGGAAAGGTCTGCCGGCCCGCAGGCAGCGGCCTGGGATTCAGCCCCAGTTCGGCGCCTGACCGGGGCCCTTGGGAAGACTGTTGACTCTGCGTACCCATCTCCAAAACAGAAGGCAGGTCTGGGGCCCTTCGCCCCCTCTTCGGGACACCGCGAGGCAGGCAGGGAAACAGAAACACAGAGTGCTCCCCTGAAGGGCTGGAATTGCTCTTCCACACCTTCCCGTCCCCAGGGGTGGGCTCAGAGATGCCGACTGTCGCTGCAGCGAGGTGGTGGCGGCTGCTGGGTTTATTCTTCTGCCTAGAGTTCCCTCGCTTCTTTGCGTCCGTTTTGGGGGAGTTCTGCGGGGGCAGCTGGTCCATCCTCGCCGGCGATGAGAAGGCACATCCATGCGAAGAGCCCAGAGCTCTTTTGGACGTCGGTTTGGGCTTGACACCCGCAAACGCGCGGGTCGGGATGGGGTGAATGCGCGCACGTCCACGCGAGCGAGCGGGGGGCGCATGTGTTTGTGAGTGCCGGGAGGGGGGCAAATCCGAAGTCTGCCCAAGGTCGCAGGGCAAACCGGTACGTGGCGGTTCCGCCGAGCTCTCCGCGACGCCCCGTGTCTCCGAAGACACACGGGAGGCCAACGGCGCACAACTGCAGCCTGGGCCGTCCCCACGGCTCCCTGGTTCTCCCGCCCCCTCGGGCCCCCCTCACCGCATCCCTCAAGTACATCTCTGTTTGTTTTGGACTCGCTCTACACAAAACCGTCCACGCTCCGGGGGCACGGGGAGAGGGGACCGTGCTTGTTTGAAGACGATCTCTTTCTAACGGCTGTGATCTTTAATTCATAACCGTCCCATGAACCAGGCACGCAGCGCGGGAGGGCTGAGGGCCAACCCCCCCCACCCCCGCCTTCCTAGGGTTTTTAAACGCAAGCGGCTGTACAGGAAGTTGGTTTTCACAAAAGCAAAAGAGAGAAAAACAGGCTAATTTACAGGCAATGGCTTCAAGCCCCCCATTTCCAGTCTCGTTTTTATTGCCCAGTGGCCCGGCCGCGACCACGGCTCCCTGAGCGTGAGCTAAGGGCAGGGGGCTTCGCGGCAGTGCTCAGGAGTGACCGCGAAACCACCCTTTGCACAGTTACCAGACAGAGAGACAGTTTCCTAGACGAAGGGCAAGAGACGGGCGGCTGTCCTCTAAAAGAAAAGAACCTCTAAGCCGGGCCTCGGAGCCACAGGAAGAGGCGCCAAGAGGGAAGTGGCATGCACCAGGAAAGCCCTGACGCGCCTTGAACACGGGCGAGGTGCTCCGCAGGCCCTTATGCGGCAGGCGGGGAAACCGGGCTCTCGGAAGCTACTCACGGTCTTGAAGTCCTGAAACTAACGACGGCGGGGTGCCGGCCGGGCCTTCGGCTCCTCTGCTAGGGGGACCGGGGCAGACAGGGCCGGGCCCGAGAGGTGGGCCGCAAGCCCGGGCGCCGAGCTACGCGAGCCAGCATCCCGAGGGCCGGCCTAGTAACTCTGCGGGCTCAGCTGGCGGAGGGTTCAAGCCCCACGCGGCTCTGACCCGTCTCTTCCACCGCCGGAGTCCAACATCAGGACAAAGCGGGTCCCCAGAACACGTGCCGCCGACAGCCACACAGAGAAGAAGAGGCGGGAACCACTCGTGACTGCCCTTGAGGACAGCACGCGGAATCACGTAGCCCCCACGCGCCGGCGGCGGCCACCCGACGCCCCGAAGCTCCTGGTAGGGGCGGGCAAAGACATCTTAATCATCGCTCGGCTGGGGGCTCCTTGGGTTCGGTGATGCACTCAGGGCACATGTTCAAGACCCGCACAGAACTGCTGGGGGGACGCACCCCTTTCCACTCGGCCCTTGGGTGGCTGCTCACGTCACTGAGGGGTATGCCCTACGAAGGAGGCGTTCCCCTCTCGGCGCTGGCCTCGCCGGCCAGCCGGACAACAGAACACAACCCTTTCTTCCCGGCAGGGACTCATCCAAGCGGTGATGTTTGATGAGGAAGGTAAAGACAGGAGCCCCTAGGGTCAGACGGTTTGGACGCTGGCTCTGCCGGCTCCCAGCTGTGTGACCTCAAACACGTTGCTCAACCTCTCTGGCCTCCACTTCCTGATGTCCAAAGTGGGAGTAATAAGTAGTAGCTACCACAAGGGCTGTGGTGAGGATTAAGGAAGCGAATCCAAAGGGGGACCCGGCACAGGGGGCTCGCGTCTGCTCTGCCGCCGTGGGCTCCCCATCTCCTGCTCCGCCACTCTCCGACACAGAGCGAGCAAATGCAATCAATGACCCCGTGACGCCACTGGCGACTCGCCACCCGGCAAGTTTCAGAGACGTGCCTCGACCCCACATTATCAGGTTACAAATGGAGCCTTGACGCCCCTCACCTGGACAGCCAGAAAAGGGACAGTGAGCCTCCAGGAGGGTCACGAGGCGCCCGGAAGATCAGGCGGGTGCCATCACAGTCATGATGCGCACGGGTGAGAAGCCCCTCGGACGAACGCGGCCCCTCGCCCAGGTCTGGCCGGGCGGCTCCAGCCTGCACCCTGCCAGCCCCTCCTGGCTGAGGTTCGACCCCATCTCCAAATCCCGGCCCCCGCCCCCTCTCAGCTGCCTCCCCTGGGACAGGACGTGGAGCCGTCTCCAGGTACTCGTCTGTAACGCGGGGTGGTGGCAGGACCACCCGTGGCGTGGGTAGGAACAACACTGAGACGAGGCCACGCAGGGCTGCGCTCAGCGCCCGGCACGTCGTAGGTGACGAATAAACAGTAGCTATTCCAACCGCCAAAATGAAAAGAAATCAAGACTCTCTCTCTGCAGGTCAGAACCCTCTTGGAGACCAGCCTTTTCAGGTAACAGCGTCCTCCTCCCCGTTTTAGTCAAAGTCCAGAAAAGACAGTCCATGTTGAATGGTCCCAATCCACTAGAACGAGAGGGAGCGGATGGATGGACACGGGTCCCCGGGAGCCCTTGCAGCTGATGGTGTGCCACCGGCTTCCCCCCTGGAGAGGGTCCCTCCCCTCCCGAGGAACAGGAAGGGAGGGCTGCATGGTCCTTTGCCCAGAGCCAAGGTGAGGATGGCTGGAAACTCCCAGCCACATCTGTCCTGGACACCGGCCGGACAAACCACCAAGTGCGCGCAGTCGCTGAACTGGCTTACGAGGTACTGAAGGTGAGCCCTTCCCATGTCGTCTAACCCGAGCCTGACGACTAGGGTGTGGCCAGAGGCGCCGGCTTTCAGGTCGGATGGATGTGAGCACACGGGAAGGCTACTCCTCAGGGAAGAAAGGAGCGTCATTCGTGGTCACGGTCAGCGAAGCCCGGAGGGGAGCCCAGGCTTCTCGTTTTCATAGTTCCCTGGTCCCTCGATGCTCCTCTCCCACCACGCTTCACTTTAGGGACCAGGGCCGGCTGACAGAGGTGACAGGTCCTAGCCTGTCCCTTCTCCCTTTCTGAAGGGCCCTTCCGGGCAGCGGCTGTGGAGAGTTTTAAACTCTAGCTCTGCCCGGGGGTGAGGAGGAAGGCGAGGCGGGCCGCACAGCTGTGCCAACTTCACCGTCATTCCCGAGTCGCACATCTGCCCTCCTAGGCCTCTGCATCTTCCACTTCCCACCTTAAACCTCGGAGAGCAGCCAGCACCAGAGCGATTTTCTCTGCCGGCCTCCGCGCAGAGGTACAAGCAGGCGAGAATGAGATTAGGGACACGCTCTCCGTGAGGATCCGGCAACGGCTACGGGGCCTCTGCTCTCGGAGAAAGAGCGAAGCGTCTCACTGTCCAGAGACGCAGAGGCCCGGGGCTGGCGCCTCTGTTGCTGAAATGTCACGGGAAGGACGGGATGGGGGGAGCTCCTTTCTGAAGGTTTTCCGAAGCCTGCCACGGGCACATCGGCCCGCTGCTTCAGAAACAGCAACTAGCTCTTCGATGGTGCCTTCCCCGAACACCATCCCTACATCTGGGGCCTTACTTAGCTAAGGGTCTCCTTTGTCCATTCCAGGACCAGATTAAGGAGGTGGAGGCTCCCCCGCCAAAGTCCCCACCTTAACCGTGTACCCGCACGCACGCCACGCCCGCACCCTCACGCGTTTATATGCTCAAAGCCACACAACGGACCCTCGTGTCGGGCAGGCGAGTTCCTGGTTCAGAAGAGTGTCAGGCTGTCGATAAAGGCAAAGGATGCTGGAACCTAACTTCCTGGGCCCTTCATTAACCGCCCGCACTTTGGTCCTTCTGGACACTTACCTGCATCTCCCGACCCCCAAGCTTCTCGATCTCCACCCAGATTCTTAACGTCCGAGGCAACGTCATGCAGCCCAAGGAGAACTAACAGAGTAGAGATACCACCACCGACCACCGGGCCATCCGGCCCCGACCCGGACCCATCCAACCTCGCTCTTCTCCCAGCTAAGTCTCGGGAAAGGGTAAAGAAAAAGGTGAGAAGTTTGGAGAAAGCGGAAATCCTGCAAAGACAAAACACTACTCGATGATTTCCTCTGAGTATATACGAAAGTGTACACGCGCGCAGAAAAAGCACCGTATAAATCCTCGCCGAAGTGGTAAGAGCGAGCGCTGCGGGGTGGAAGACGGGCGGGAGGGTGATTTGTCCAAAGGGACTTTGCCTTCTCTATAGCTTTTCTTTTCTTCCCAGGAGACGCTTTTCCTGTATTACTTTATGTAATTTAACAAAGCTTTTTTCTTTGTTTTTTAAACCGGGGAATGCCATTTCAGTGGCTGCTCTAGCCACAGAAGGAAATAAATCTTTTTTTCCTCCCTCTCGTTTTTCGTTTCGAAGAAGGCAAAGAAAACCGTGTTCCCCTCCACTGTTGAATTTGCTGAAGGTCAAATTCTAGTGCCTATAAACTTTGATAATGTCTCCATAATTTACTCTTTTTTACAGGCTCTATAGCTTTTAATAGCACGAGCGAGTAATTTCTCACTGTTCATTTGCAGCACGGGGAAGGGGAGAAAAATCTGTTGTGTCTGACATGTCTGCCCTGAAACACTTCATTTTCCTTCCTAGTTAGTTAGTGAACTAAAAATTCCTTCTTGCAGATCGACGCGTATGTCTACAATGGACCCACGACGTATGTGTCTAATACCGAGGCTGGGAAAAGCAGAGTAAGACAAGAACGGCTACCCCGAGCGTAGCCAGCACCATCCATTAACAGAGGTTTGGCTTTAGTAAATGTATCTATCTGCGTTTGAGAGACTGCCGGGCTCCAAGGTCAAAGGTTTCCTGCGTCATCGACCAATTTAAAAAAAAGAAATCCTAGCAAATCCAGCCCCTCATATGGATGTGAAGACCATGCCAAGACAGGGAAGACCTATTATTCTGGGGCTACTACAGAAAGCAGGATGGGGGTGGGAAAGGGCTAGTAAGAGACCAGGAGGAAGAGAAGTGTGGCAAGCCCCATCCTTCTGAGTAGGCTGAGTGAGGGCATCTTGGGGCTCACGGAGGCTACAATGTGTGCGTTCCGGCTGCTCGAGAGCTGCGCTGGGGGGCGCACAGAGCGGGCTGGTAGATGCTGCCACACCACGGAAAGGGCCTGGGCCTGGGAATTGAATATCTGCGTTCGGCCCCTAGTTTGGCCTTCAGTCAACCCAACGATGTAGCCGTCCATTCACAAAGACTAGTTAACACTTACGATCTAAGAGTCAGGGATCCTGCAAAGCACTCTGCATGCATGATTTTCGGTGACCCCCCCCCACCCGCTCCAATTCCCCACCCACTCCTACCCATCCATCACCTTTTTGCAGATGAGGAAGCCGAGGGTCAGGGTAGTTATGCAGAGGCCAGCCCAAGGTCGGAGCTGGCAAATGGCTAATGACACCATAACAGCGCCACCTCGACCTCCCCAAGCTTCTTTTTCTGCCCCCTTCCTGCTTTTGAGGCTCCCAGAGCCCATCCAAACTGAAGTCCTTACAAAAACAGCCAAGTGTCACCCGGAAGGGAGGGAACTCCCTTCCTCGAGCCAGGGACCCTTAGAGGTGAGGTGCAGTGGCCAGCACACCTCTGTCCCAAAGACATCAAGGCCAAACGGGTCCCAGACAGCCTTCCGGAACTTCGCAGATCCGCCCTTCCCACCGCCACATGCTCCGCCCCCACCCCGGCTTCCTGAACCCGGGGATCCACACGGAATTTGTCCTTAACGGTTCCACCAGCCGAAATCCACACTCCCTGCCGAGGTGTCGTTCTAGCGGGGCTGAGGGACCTGGGAGGAGAAACCTGCTCCCCACCCCCGCAGGCAGGCTCCCTGCCAAAACCTGCCACACACCGTCTTCCTGCTCACTTTGCCCCATGGATGAATTTTAAAGCTCTTTAATTGTCCTTAATAAATTACCTACATGCGCCCGGTTGTTACAATAGTTTCATTAATTTTTCTCGGTGCATCTAAGCTGTTTATCACAGAAGTGTTAACAGAAAAGAAAAACACGTCGGGCGGGCTCTTTCGCACACACCCTGGGCTCGGGCGAATGAATGCTTACGGGATTGCTTTCCTGCACCACGGACAATTAGGGGCGTCTTTATTTCATCCCAGCAAATCGTCTTTCAGCAAGGCCAGCAAGCGCGTGCCCACCAGAGTGCCCCGCTACGGGGATCCGGCACACAGATGCCCGCCTCGTATTCGGTAACGTGTAACTTTATCTCCACTCCCCTTCGGTGGAAGTCTAGACTGAGAGCCCTCGGAGCTCACGACTTGCCCCACTTGCCCCACACCAACGGGGAGAGACAGGTCAGTGATATTCTAGATGACGTGCCGCTTGGCATTTGAGGCTTTCGACCAGAAGTAAATTACCGAGGGCTGGGATAGAGCACGACGACGATGGCAAAGGGGACACTGTGAAAGCCAAGCACACGGTGCCACAGCAGGGCATGCAGGCCATCGAGAGGGGACGGGTCGTCTGGCTTCCCAGGATCTGGAGGAAGAGGGTGAAGGGGCTGCTGGGAGTGTGCGGCTATAAAACTTGAGCCTGCCAGTGCGTCCACACCCTTAGCATCTGACCGAGAGCTTGACGCAACAGCAGGGTCAGCCGGGTCTTACTCATGTGACAGTAAGAGCCCTGGGCTGAGACAACACCTAACACGGGGCCGTCCAGGACGGGGCCATCTGTCCAGCCCCCACCCCCCTCGGAGCAGGGGGTCTGAAAATTTAAAACAAACTGTCAAAAGCTAGTTTCTGCATTCTATCTTCTCAGAGCAAATGAATTTTTTGGATTCGACGTTTCTGAATTGACCTGGCATCGAAACGTATGTGAGTGCAGCTATCCATGGAGAGTCCTGTCCTTCAAGGCCTGTCCCAGCCTGACCCCAGCTCTTCTTCCCAAAAGGCTCATGTCTTGCCACACCGGACTGTGTGATGTTCCCCTAACACGCTTTAGACCAAGTGGGGTCTCTTTGCCATAAAAGTTCTTTCCATCTATCCTCCTGAACTCCTGTCCTCCTTCAGGGCCCATGCTTTCTTCCCCCGAGATGGAGCCGCCGAGCATCCATGATGCTCCCAATGCACACGGATACATTTTACATCCTAGCGGTCACTATAAGAGTAACCCCTGAGTTGAACGGATGGTCAACCTTTTTTCTAACTCATGTTCTTCATGGCGCTGATGTTCCACTAACCGATTGGATCCTGAGGGAGGAGCCCCAACTGAGAGCACCTCTTCCGAGGCCTCAAAGGCCCTCCTCCAGCGAAAAGCCGTCATCTGTGTGCTCCGCACCCTCGATGTTGAGATCACGTGGCAGGGCCTCAAAGCAGGGAATCTGGGCGGGTCCAGAACACATACTGCAAGTCCCTTCGCTTCCTCCTGGCCAACACACTGAGGACGTGTCCGAACCCCCGACGGTGCCCCACCTACCTCTCCCACGCCTCTCCCATCCCTGGCTCCCGTGCTCAGCACCCTCCAGCTCCAGCACCCCTCCCTCTGTTCCCTGAGCTCACAAAGCTCCCCTTACCTTGGACGCTACATGGGCCATTCCATCTGCCTGGAAACCCCTAGCCTTGGGTCATCCCATGGCC
>PITB01026881.1:0-20920 GCA_004024585.1 Paradoxurus hermaphroditus
GCCCATCACCCCCTCTCCCCCCTCCCTCATCCCCCTCACCCTCAGTTTGTTCTTAGTCTTTGAGAGTCTCTTATGTTTTATCTCCCTCCCTCTCTGTGTCTTTTTTTTCTTTCCCCTCTTCCCCTCCCCCTGGTTTTTGCTTAGTCTCACAAAGTCCACCTATTCGTGGAAACATATGGTATCTGCATTAAAATATTTCTATTAAAATAACCTATCAATAGCATGAGATTCTCCAGTCTCTTATTCCATAAAAACCTTTCTTTAAAAACTATCGAGTGATAGTGAATTATGTATTCTTCATTCCAGGATTCCCACCTTGCTTCTTTTAGATCTCTCTCTATGGACCAGAATTTACCCTCGTCAGTAAGTAGTGCCCAGGATCCACTATCCTTTGGCTATGGTCCAATTTTTGCTACTCTTAATTAATTCGAGTCACAGCAAATTTTACAGAAAGTTATTATAGTAAAGAAAAACAAGAGTATCTTTAAATAGTAAAGAATCCCAGATTCCACAACCTGTCAGTAAAAATGTTTCCAAAAGATGATTTATCTAATCCCCTAACATTGTAAATAACTGAAATCCTAGAATGTTAGTGTTAGAAGAAATCTCAAGGGTCCATCTAGTACAATAATGGATTTTTAAAATAATGGATGTGGAGACTGAGGCCCAGAGATATAAAGGGAATTGTACAAGAGCCTAAGCTAGCATGTGAAGTCAATAAGGACTCAACTTTAAGTCTTTAATTCCACATGCAATGGTCTTAGTTCTACACCATCCTCCCTAGAGCACAGTCTTAGTTTACACAAACTATTTTGCATACTTTATGTGGAAAGGATAGATGATTCTGAAAAGAAAAATCCAAATCTGAATGCAACATTTAAGGGGAAAAAAACAGTGATTTAAATACCGAATAATTGTGGAAGATGTACAGCGTGGGGATAAAGTTTTGTGAACACTGTACTGATTCGGCAACTTGAGTAAGGAGCTTGCTTTCTTAGTCAACTTCTCCTTCGACAGCTTCACTGAGGAAGAGGCAATCTAGAGCCAAATGCAAGAATGTTGGTGCCTGAGATCAGCCTGGTGAACCAGCATTATTGGAAAATAAACCTCTTAAAAAGATAGCTAATCATACCTGGGCTCCTCACTGATGTAAAATTGCTTTTTATAATGGAATTAGAGTTTATATACACTAAATTTTTTTTGAATAATTTATTGTCAATTTGGTTTCCATACAACACCCCGTGATAATCCCAACAAGTGCCGTCCTCCGTGCCCATCACCCGCTCTCCCCCCTCCCACACCTCCCTCTCCCCTCAGTTTGTTCTTAGTCTTTGAGAGTCTCCCATGTTATGTCTTCCTTCCTCTCTGTGGCTTTTTTTTTCCCTTCTTTCCCCTCTTCCCCTCCCCCCTGGTTTTCTGTTAGGTCTTCCAAAGCCTACCTATGTGTATACACACTAAAGTTTTAAATAAACTACGCAATATTTTTGCAAAGCTATGTTTTTCCAAGTATGCAACTAAATCATCTAATAAATATTGTGTCAATTTAAAATAATGGATTTCACAAAGCGGGGCAAATCTATGGTATAATGAAGACCATACCACCATATTCTAGGCTACATATATCGGTTTTGACTATGTGAGCAAAATAATGTGAAGAATCAACACAGTTATTCAAATAACACAGGTACTTATGCTTTAAATTATCCTCATGATTGAGAAAATTATCCACTTAACATACATGCATAAACATGATTCAAAAGTGGCAAGTAAGTAGGTAGACAGAGAAGCATCATTTTAGAAGATGAGGACTGTAATAATGGGTGTCTTCAATTTTACATGGAGTCTAGAGCCTTGTCTTTTAGAGATCATGCAGGATGTAAAAGGATGACTCTGAAGTCACTCAAGATCGGTAAGAATTGGTACAGAGATCTCACATAGAGCCAAAATCCTCAAAAGGCAATGTTATCAGCAAGAGCGGGCTAGGGGGAATAAAGATTAAACCAAAACAATTTATCCCCCAACAGAAGAACTATGCAGAGTAAAATCTGTCTTTGTCTCAGCTCCAGCCTGGAAAAAAAAAAAAGAGAGAAAAAAAAAGAGCACTCCTCTTGATTAGTTATATCTATAGCTCTACCCACACATGCATATAGAACTCAGATCTACACTAAATATGTGGGCTAGGAGAATAGAAACCAAAAAATTCATTTAAAGTTGTCCCATTTTCATAACTTCTCCAAAGTGCAGTGCAGAAGCGAATTCAAATTCTCTTGGAGGAGGATACTCTGAATCCAGACTCGTATGAGATTTCCACAGATTTAGATCAACTATATTATGAAAAAAATGAACAAAAAGCACAAACACCCAAGGACATAAGTTAATTAGTGAGAATCAGACAAAGCAATAAACAGAAGATTTAGATCCCCAAGGACTTTATATTAATCAGATATCAGTCTTGAAACAACTAAAGAACATGAGCAAAGAACATGACATAAGGCAGATTATAAGAAGAACCAAACAAAATTTCTAGAAGTAAAAAATATAAGCACTGAAATTAAAATCTCAATAGATGAGTTAAACTGGAGATTAGATTCAGCTGGAGAAAGAAAAAGTAAACTAGAAAGCAGATGGGAGAAATTACCCAGATGAAACAAAGAGTATAGCTAAGTACATCATACAGTGAATGTAGTAGGTTGAATGGTGGCCCCAAAAAGACATGTCCATATCCTAATCTTTGGAACCTGTATATGTGACTTCATTTGGATAAAAGGTCTTTGGAGAGGAAACAAAGTTAAGGATCTCAAGATGAGATATACAATGAAGTGCTTATAAAAGTAGAAGGAGACTTGAGATGCAAACACAGGGGAGAAGACCACATACGGAACAAGATGGAGGCCAAGACTGAAGTTATGCTGCCACAGCCAAGGAATGCCCATGGTCACTGTTATAACAGCAGAAGTGTTAACAGAGAACAAAGTAATAAAAATAAGGTCTAATGGAGAAGGAAGGGGAAAATGTCATATTCTTTTGAAAAGGTTCCTTGTTACATTTTTTTAAAGGAAGAGGAAGTAAAGGAAGAAAAAGAGGAGGCGCAGGGGAGAGAAGAGGAAAAAGAAGAAATATTTAAGATTGTGACATTTCAGGGGCACCTGGGTGGCTCAGTCAGTTAAGCGTCCACTCTCAATTTCAAGTCAGGTCATGATTTCATGGTCATGAGATCAAGTCCCATGTCAGGTTCCATGCTGGGTGTGGAGCCTGCTTAGGATTCTCTCTCCCTCTCCCTCTGCCCCTCTGCCCCTTTCCCCTCCTTGCACTCTCTCTCTCTCTCTCTCTCTCTTAAAAAAATGATTGCGACATTTCAATACTTGAACTAAAATATTATGGAATGGATGAACGCTAAAAACAACACTCAAAAGTAAAATACTTTCAGATCATTATGTACCTCAGTTCTTTTAGTGTGCAATTGTACTTGTAAACTTTTCTTTCTTCTGACCTTTTTCTCTCCTGAAAAATTAGAGGATTTTTCTTCTCTACATAGGAATGTTGATATTTCATACCTAAATTGCACAGAAAATTGGAATAATTCCTGAGTTACTTTTTTTATTTATTCATACCTATTTTTTAGGTATGTTTCATACCTAAATTGCACAGAAAATTGGAATAATTTCTGAGTTACTTTTTTAATTTTTTCTTTTTTTCATCTTTTATCTATAGGACATTTCAAGCATATACAAAAGTAGACAGACTAATGTGATGAGTGAGCCAGGGACACCTGGCTGGCTCAGTCGGTTAAGTGTCCAACTTTGGCTCAGGTCATGATCTGATGGTTTGTGGGTTCGAGCCCCGCATTGGGCTCTGTGCTGACAGCTCAGAGCCTAGAGCCTGCTTCAGATTCTGTCTCCCTCTCTCTCTGCCCCTCCCCCACTCGTGTTCTGTCTCTGTCTCTCAAAAATAAATAAACATTAAAAAGAATAATGTGATGATCTTCCCATATACCCATTACTCAACTTCAATAATAGGTAATCCTCTTTCAGCTATATCCCTACTCCCATTTCTTATTATTTTGAAGCAAATTCCAACATCATATTATTTCATGAGTGAAAATTTTAATGTTAATTTCTACAGAGTGATTTTTATTTTATTTTAAAAAATGTTTTTTTAATGTTTATTTTTGAGAGAGCATGAGTGGGGGCAAGGGCAGAGAGAGAGGGAGACACAGAATCTGCAGCAGCCCCTGGGCTCTGAGTTGTCAGCGCAAAGCCAATGTGGGGCTGGAACTCACGAACCACGAGATCATGACCTGAGCTGAAGTCAGACGCTTAACCAACTGAGCCACCCAGGCGCCCCAAGGTGTTTTTTCTTTTTGACATCTAAAAAATTGACAATAATTTCTCAGTATCATCAAACATAGTCCGTGTTCAAATTTCCAATTGTTTCATAAATGTCAAAAAATTCAATAAAGTCTCCATTACAGTTTGTTGATTGATGTGTCTTTCAGATCTCTTTTTTATCTATAGGCTCTTTTTCTATGTCTTTCATCATCATCATCATCGTCATCATCATCATCATCATCACTGCCAGGCAGTTTGTCCTATAGATTTTCCACTGTCTGGATTTTGCTAATTATATCACCATGGTTGTAGGATTTTAAAGACTTGAACAGATTAACTTTTTTTCTTTTTTCCAGAACCACCATATGGATGGTGGTGATTTCCCTTGGGAGGAATATCGTGTACAAGTGGTTTTCTAATTGTGGTATTAGCTGCTATATTTATACACAATAACAAGACTCAGAAAATCACCAGGGACTATAAAATATTTATATCTAAATCTATCATTGCTTCTTCACTTATAGCTAGAATATTTATATAAAGAAAAACTTTCTCTTGGGTACTACTTGGTTACTTAGTGGTATGGTTCATACAGAAAGGCAGGATAATTGCTTTATTCTTTTCCTTTTTTTACCACTTTTCATAACAATGACTTAGCTCACTTGTTAGTTTGTTTTTAACACTTATTTAGTTTTGAGAGAGAGAGAGAGACAGAGTGTGAGCAGGAGAGGGGCAGAGAGAGAGGGAGACACAGAATCAGAAGCAGGCTCCAGGCTTGAGCTGTCAGCACGGAGCCCAATGCGGGGCTCAAACTCATGAACCGTGAGATCATGACCTGAGCTGAAGTCAGACGCTCAACTCGCTGAGCCACCCAGGCGCCCCATGACTTAGCTCACTTGTAACTTCCAATAGTGACAAAATAATTTTTATATCTCTTTGAACACATGGATTTAAATACATTAAATTCATCTTAATTTCTTGCAGTTATTATCCTTATTGATACTCTAATCAATAAGGTGGGAAGAGGTGGGAGCCTCTTTAGGTAGGCTCTTGAATCCTTTTGCTACATCCCTGGCAGCAGTCTTTGTTAGTTTACTTATTGCTGTAGAACAGGATGCTCCAGATCACCTGTACGTTTCCCTTCCCAAACCTCCAACCGGCCATTTCTCCAAAGGAGTGGTTCCCTTTCATAAGAAATGGTACTTTGGACTAAGGTCTGGGTACTCGAGGCTGGACTGCATTTTAATAATTATCCTGCTTCCTTATTACTTGGTTTTCTCTTCCTTCTGCTTCTTTTCCCTCCTCTTCTTGGACTGTAGAGAATTTTTGCAATGTACACACCCCATTAAACTTACAACAATGAAATGAGTACAATAAGCCTGAGTTAAATTTGAAAGAGAAAATCTCTTAGAAATCACATACTTTGCTTCAAGTAATCAAAGGCAGACCCAAAGCTCAAGGACAGCCCTAAAATTTGAGACCCTGTAGACTAGGAAGAATTCTGAGCTAGACTAGACTCACACTAATCTGCACATTGGAATCACCTGGGAGCTTTGAAAATACTAACACCTGTGTCCCATTCCCAACTATGTGATTTAATTATTTGGGGGAATGGGCTGATACTTGGAATTTCAAAAGATAGGTATTTATAACAGCATTATCTACCATGTCAAATTACAGGAAGAGCCCAAATATCCATTGACTGATGAGTGGATAAAGATGTGCTGTGTTAAGGGCACCTGGGTGGCTCAGTTGGTTAAGTGTCTGACTCTTGATTTAGTCTCAGGTCGTGATCTCATGGTTCATGAGGCTGAGTCCCGAGTTGCGCTCAGTGCTGACAGCAGAGTCTGCTTGGGAGTCTCTCTTTCTCCTTCTACCTCCTCCCCTGCTTTCTCTCACATGCACACTCTCGCTCCTCCCCTAAAATTTAAAAAAAAAAATGTGGTATCCCTCAGTAGATGAATGGATAAATGAACTGTGGTACATCTAGAAAATGGAATACAATTTGGCACTAAAAAGAAAGAAACTATTCAAGCCATCAAAAGACACGGAGGAAACTTAAGTACATATCGCTAAGTAAAAGAAATCCATCTGCAAAGGCTACATACTATATGATTCCACTTATAGGACATTCTGAAGAGGTGAAACTATGGAGACCAAAAAGACCAGTGGGGGAGGGGGAAGATGAATAAGCAAGGTCACAGAAGATATGTAGGGCAGTGAAACTATTCTATATATTATAATAATGGCTACATCTCAGACATTTGTCCAAACTCATAGAATGTAAAATACTGGGTCAATCCCAATGTAAAGTATGGACTTCGGGTGATACAGATATGTGAGTGTAGGTTCATTGATTGTAACAAATGTACCACTGCGGTGTAGGATGTTGTTAGTGGAGGAGGCTGCACATGTATAGAGGCATGGGGTATACAGGAACTCTTGCACTCAATTTTGCTGTGAATCCAAAACTGCTCTAAAAAATAAACTCTATTGATTAAAAAAAAAAAAAAAAGCAACTATATTGCTTCTAAATAGACACCTCCCCCTCCAAAAAAGGAAGTAGAGTAGGAGCAATGAAGACGTTTAGAAAAAGAGGAATGAAGTTAGAAATACACACTTCTGAAATGTGGCTGTTTGCAGGTCATCTGGGTAGCTCAGTGGTTAAGCATCCAACTCTTGGTTTCAACTTAGGACATGATCTCACAGTTCATGAGTTCGAGCCCCGCATTGGATTCCGTGCTGACAGTGCGGAGCCTGGTTGGGATTCTCTCTCTCCCTCTCTGCCCCTCCCCTACTCATACTTTCTCTCTCTCTCTCTCTCTCTCTCAAAAATAAATGAATTAAAAAAAAAATAAATGTGGCTGCCTGCTTAAAACAACTGGGCTGCATCTAGCTGATTAAAGATATATTTGTTTTTAACCCCTGAACAGGTTACAAAGGCAACTTATAAAGCAGATCATTAAGGGAGTTTAGAGAATCTCTATTTCTACACAAAAATGGAAATTAAGGGAACTATTTCAGTGACTTTTAAAGTCTGCCTACATTCATCTTCCAACAGAGACACGCCTTTAACAACTTACTTCAAAAAGTCAATCTGATTTGCTGCCCTAACGAGATATTTATTAGGAATGATGAAAAGTTTCCTAGAGACATTGAGAAAAATGACACAAAATGAAAGTAGGAAAATAAGAGGAGGAAGATCTAAAAAGATAGAGAGGCACAAAAACCTGTTATCAAAGACCAGAAGAACAGAAGCAGTCAAATAGTGAACAGAAACTTTGATGGTTACAGAAATGGAAGAAAATACGCTCTGAAATTCTGTGGCTAAAGGTGAACCGTCTGTGAGGTATAAACTATAGAGCCTAAGGAAGACAAACTGGTATTATAGAATACTGTTAATTATTTTAGCTTTTAAGAATTCATCTTCCAAATCAGCTTATGAGGGCATGATCAACAAAGTATTAGGTATAAAAATATATATATCACACATCTTTGTACTGAGCAAGAAGCCTTGAAATTGTTTTTTGGGGGGGTGCCTGGGTAGCTCAGTTTGGTTAAGCATCTGACTTTTGTTTTTAATTTTTTAAAAATGCTGATTGATTTTTGAGAGAGAGACAGAGATGAGTGGGAAAGGGGTAGAGAGAGAAGGAGACACAGAATCGGAAGCAGGCTCCAGGCTCTGAGCTGTCAGCACAGAGCCCGACGCGGGGCTTGAACTCAGGAACCATGAGATCATGATCTGAGCCAAAGTTGGACGCTTAATGGACTGAGCCACCTAGGCGCCCCCAACTTTTTATTTCAGCTCAGGTCATGATCTCACAGTTTGTGACATCCAGCCCTGCATCACGCTGTCCACTGACAGCGCAGAGACTGCTTTGGGATTCTCTCTCTACTTTTCTCTGCCCTTCTCCCACTCATATTCTCTATCATATATGTGCTCTCTCTCTCTCAAAATAAATAAATAAGCATTAACAAAGTTAACAAAATTTCTTTTAGATTACAATATAGGTACATGTCTTATATAGTGGCACCAGATCCATTAAAAGCATAAATTTAAAAGGTTAGGACTCTCAGTTGACAATGTTGAATTACCTGAGCCTTGTGTTCCCAGAAAACAGTGAAGATTAAAGGAATCCCTTCACCCTTTTGTGTTCTGGAAAATGGCTTGCTGCAAAGAATCACTCTTCCCCATATTCTTTAGATAAAACTCACAGATTTCCCCCCCTTGCTTACCTACTACAAGGCCAAACACCTTCAAAATTCCTTTTCTTTGCTCCAGGAAAGCTAAACTGTTTTAAACAGCTAAACTGTTTTAACCCCACTGATTGATCAGAACAAAATGCTTATTAGCCAAACTTTGGTGAAGATTTTCTCCTCCTCCAGGCCCTAAAATAGTCTCTGATCTG
Organism: Paradoxurus hermaphroditus; assembly: GCA_004024585.1. NCBI lineage: Eukaryota > Metazoa > Chordata > Mammalia > Carnivora > Viverridae > Paradoxurus > Paradoxurus hermaphroditus. The sequence goes on from PITB01026881.1 coordinate 8,738, forward strand.
TTTATCTCATCATGCTACCCTTTCATCCCACTTCCCCCTATCCAGTTCTTAGCCTTGTTGACTCCTCTCCATAAAAGAAGAGCCATTTTTGCCTAGCCCTTGAGATGCTTGCAGATCTTATAGTCACAGCCTTCTCCCTCCTGCTATTGCAATAAATAGTCCCTTTCCTCCCTTGCAATAATCGTTTTGAATAAAGTCTCTCTTTACTAAGTCCGGGTTTGTTTTTTGTTTGACACAATACTGGCCAATGGATAAGAATATCCCCGGAATCACAGATAAGAAGGCTAGAGAAACTTGGCATCATTTATATACCTTCTGGTTAGACTCCAACATCATTAATTATGTTATCTACAACCTCTTATGTAGGTTTAAATTCTTTATTCTCCTGAAAAATTATCCCAGCCCCTACTCCCCCCAAAATACTCTCACCGTACACCACAGACCTCTTGATACTACACAGGTTGCTGAGATGAAAGTTCATTATATGCCCTAATATAATGAACTAAATGCACTAAAAGACCTCAAAAGTCACCTTAGTTATTAAAAGATCCTGTAACTATATTGCTCTATGAATCTGCTTACTGATTATGGATGGGAGATAAATATAAACTAATTTTTTAATGTAAACTATCAAAAAAAAAAGAAGAGGAAGGAGCCTTTAGAAACTGTTTTGAAACAATACCTGGCAGAATGAAGGTACTTTAGTTTCCATTTTTCAGTTTAGAGGTAAATTCTGCCCTTGAGGACTCAAAGGCCTTGATGAACAAGTATGAAGGAGCACAAAGGGATTTCCTGCCAAAAAAAAAAAAAGATAAGAAAAAATCATATGCCTGCTTAAGAGATGTAAGTAATTATATTTACCTACCTGGTTTTCCCTGTAATGTAACACAGTATACTACCAAATAGATATTCCCCGAGTCATAAATGTATATGAAAGCTAGAAAAAGCAGTTAGTAAATCGTAATTCACAGAATATCATCCAGTCCCTTAAATTTACCTTTTGTGGTATAAGAAGTAGAGAAATCCAAAACAAATGATATAAAAAGAAGAGAAATCCAGTTGTATTTATTTATTCAAATAAACCCAGAGAAACAGGACTACTATCATGGCAGCAATTACCAATGTTATTAAATCCTTACTATATACTAGACATTCTGATAAACACTTTAACATAAATTATTTCGTTTATTCCTTACAGACATCTTTTAAGGAATTATCATTATCTTTATTTTACAGATGAGGAAAATAAAGACTTAGATTAAGTTGTCCAAGATTACACAGCCAGCAAATAATGGAGTCAGAATTTGAAGTCGGACAGCCTAACTCAAGAGCCCATGGTCTTCAGCACCCTGTAACATCGCCTCTTGAAAAACTACTATTGCAAACAAAAGATGCCAGCCTATTCTAAACCCAAGACTTCCACATCACATACCAACCAATTTTAGAAATCCCCACATATTCAGGTTTTTTTTACTCATATATGAGTTATACTGGATATGCTATTTATTACAATGCTAGTTATATTACACTGTGACAATTATCAGTGTCATTTTCATCCCATGAAGTTTAACTGCAAGTATTAATATTCTAACAGAGATAGTACTTTAAAATCATTTATTTCTGAAATGTATAAAGTAATTACTGTTGAGTGTGATATGTCCAACGTTCCTGGAATTCAAAACATGTTAAAAATAAAATGAAACCATGTGACAAATATCCATCTCAGAAGACATTAGATGGTTATGCAGATTTTCCCAGTAACCCACTCTATGTTACCTCTTCTAGATCTTCTCTGATGAGTTCAGTCTTTACTTAGAAACTACTTGGTATAATACAGTCTTCACCATTGTTATTGTCTTCACTATTCGACTGGCATTAATCATTTGTTTTGTGTTTTTATTTATCACATATACATCTCCTATATCAACTATGACCTAAATTTCATGGATGGACTGAAAGGGATGGATTGGTATTATTCTTTGAATCAGTTCTCACAATAACAAGCATAATGCTATATGTAGAAAACAAAGGAAGAAAAGAAAGAAGGGAGGAGGGAAGAAAGGGAGGAGGTAAGGAAGGAAGGATGGCAGGCATTTCCTCCCTATGGAACTTACTCACCAAGAGCTTCTTAAGTTATCAAAGTACTTAATTAAGCACAGTAAGCTTTATTTAAATAAAACATGAAAGGAAGAATCGTTTCATAAGTTTTTGACCTATCAAAAAATTGACTGGTTTTAGTCTGCTGTATCAAATACTACATAACCCTCTCCACGCTAAGAGAAAAAAAAGGAATAGGAATAGGAAGTCTCTTCCCCAAATCTGACAAAAGAATTGTTTCTCAACTCTTTCAATCCTTTGATACATATATGAACTTGCAAAGACAAAACAAGACAAATGAACAGTTGTATCCCTCTACTCCAATCCATCAATTCATCTCTCCATCTATGAATTCAACACATATATAATGCATGCTTACTATGTAGTTGGCGCTCTCCTCCAGGCTCTGGAGATACGGCAGTGAAAAAAGAGGAAAAAATAAATCCTGCTCCTCATGGAGCTTACATTTTAGTCGAGGAGAGACAATAAAGTGGATAAATAAGTAAAATATGTAGTATGTTATCTGTGATAAGTACTAAAGGAAAAAATTGTAAAGTAGGAGGAGGAATATGAAGCACAGTGTTGGGGAAGAGAAACAGGGAACAGATAGGGTAGCCATGACAGACCTTACTGAGAGGGAGACTTGCGCATACAGATCTGAAGGAACAAAAATAGGAAGCCGATGAATATCTTAGGGGAAAGCATTTCGGCCAGAGAAAAGCAAGTACATTGGCTCAGAAGTAAGAAGGAGCTTCACTGTCCAAGGAATAGTGGGAAGACCCATAAAGCTGAAGCAGAAAAAGAAAGTGAAAGAAGGACGAGAGGGGATCAGAGGGGTCGAGGGAGGGGGGCAGAAATAGAGGGCCCCTAAATCATTGTGAAAACTTTGGCCTGTGCTCTGAGATGGGAAGCCATGAGCGCGTTTTGAAGAGAGAGACGACATGACGTGAAATCCTTTCTGAAAGGATCACTCTAGTTGTTACAAGGAGGAAAATCAGGTGGACCCAGGTTCCTAAAAGCCAAGTGGGAAACAAATACTTCAAAAGAAGAATGAGTAATCGTGGTGCCTGGGTGGCTCAGTTGGTTAACAGCTCAGGTCATGATCTTAAGGTTCATGAGATGGAGCCCCTCATCAGGCTTTGCGCTGACAGTGCAGAGCCTGCTTGGGATTCCCTCTTTCCCTCTCTCTCTGCCCCTCCCCTGCTCCCTCTTTATCTTTCAAAATAAATTTCAAAAAAAGAAGAATGAGGAGTCAACTGTGACAAATGCTGCCAGTAGGTGAACTAAGAGGAGCACTGAATGACTGATTAGGTTTTCCAACATGGAGGACACCAATGACCCTAAGAGGAACCATTTGGGTGGTGCGGTAAGGGAATAATGGCCTTGGAGTGAGTTCAAGAGAGAATGGAAGAGAGAAAATGGAGACAGACAGAAGTGAGGACTCTCAAAAAGTATGCTATAGAGGGGAAAAGAAATGAGGTAGTAGCTGAGGGGCAAAGGGGTTCTGAGGGTTTAAGATGGAGGGACGAAGGGATGTTCATATGCTGAAATGAATAATCTAGTAGAGGAGCAAAAATTGGTCACATAGGAGGGGAGAATTACTAAAACAATATTCTCAAGTAGGATAACGGAGATGAGATTTAGGACACAAGGGCAGGGCCTCTCCTTAGTTAAGAATATACTTATAGTAATAGGAGATGCGGGAGAGTATTTGGGCTTAATTACTCTGTGGTTGTGGAGGCTTGTGGAAATGATGTGATTGCTTTAGTTTTCTTTTATAATATATTATATTATATTTCTTTTATTTTATATATTTACATATATACACATATACATATACATACATATATACATGTACATATTTAACTTTTATTTTATTTATTTTAAAAAAAAATTTTTTTAACGTTTATTTATTTTTGAGAGGCATAGAGACAGAGTGTGAGCAACGGAAGGGCAGAGAGAGGGAGACACAGAATCTGAAGTAGGCTCCAGGCTCCGAGCCATCAGCACAGAGCCCGACGCAGGGCTCGAACTCACAGACAGTGAGATCATGACCTGAGCCATAGTCGGCCGCTTAACCGACAGAGCCACCTAGGCGTCCCTAACTTTTATTTTAAGTAGGCTCCACACCCAATGTGGGGTTTGAACTCACAACCCTCTGACATCAAGAGTCACATGCTCTACCAACTGAGCCAGACAGCTGCCTCTGATTGCTTTAGTTTTCTTAGTGAAACAGGAAGCAACATAATCAACTGACTTTAAGGATGTGAGAGGAGATGCCAGAGGTTTGAGGACAAAGGTATGGTTATAAAACAATCATCTAGGAGAATGGTAGAATTAATACCCAAGGGTACCTGATAAGGGTGCTGGGCAGCATCGAGGGCCCCTTGAGGAAAGGATCATGAATTTAAAGTGAAACCAGGAAGCATGGTTGTGTTTTTTTTCTCTAGCTATGTTCAGTGCAGAAATGCGGGCACTGAGGCGGAGATCTAGATTTAATCTAGGATTATAATTTAACCAAGAAAGGAAAACGAACTGAAAATGTGATAAGGGAAGTGGGGGGAAACGCAAGGGAGTGGTTTTAATTATGACCGTGTAACGAACTGAGTAGGCGAGTGGAAAATAAGTATGAGAGACGGTGAATAACATAAAAAAAAAAAGGTAGGTTGAAGATCCTGGTGGGGTCCAAGGATTATTAGGGTCAGAGTGAGCCTGAAAGACAGGAAAGTGATGGTTGCAGAGGGGACATACAGTATTCTTCCACCTTATGCATGAGGATCTGCTCCAAGACCCCCAGTGGAAGCTGAAACTACAGACTACCAAACCCAGTGTATATTGTTTTTACTGAAACACACATACCTACGATAAACTTTAATTTCTAAATGAGGCACAGTAAGAAATGAACAATTGATAATAAACTGTAACAATATACTATAAGAAAAGTTATGTGAATGTGGACTCTCTCAAAATACCTTATTGTACTGTACTCACACTTCTTGTGATGATGCAAGATGATAAAGGCCTAAGTGATATGAAGTAAGATGAATGTTGCAGGCATTGTGACATAGCATTAGGCTCCTATTGACCTTCTACTGATAGGTCAGGAAGATCATCCGCTGAACCACAGTTGATCACGGGTAACTGAAACCATGGAAATCAAAATAAGGGGTACTAATGAGAATAAAGGAGGGGCTACTAAGATAACTGAGTTGCAATTATTGGTAGTACAAGATTGAGAATATGAAAAGGAGAACAAGTGACTGAGGAAAAGTTAAATAATTGCAGGAAGACAGGAAGTGAGAGATCAGAGGACTGGAAGGATCCTCTACACGAATGCAAAAATCACGAGAATCATGCCAGGAGTAGAGTTAGAGCAGCAGAAGGCCAGGAGCTGAAATTTAACTAAAGCAACAAAGAGTGGAGGCGGGTGGTATAATCTGATAATGCGAGATGCAAAACTGAGCATTTTGAAAATGGAACGAAGAAATGTCTGGAAGCACCCGTGAGGATCAAGAAGGGGTCATTTACTCACCCTCTGGTCCCAGTGGTACTAGGAGAGTGAGACAGAAAATGGCCACCACCAGCCATACCTGTGTTCCGCCCAGCACACTCTCAGATACACAGTCTTTTCTCGTTTTCCCTTACACCTGGTGATCACTATCTGATCCATCAAAAACTACCAAAAAGAAGTGAGGAAATTCAAAACTGTCTGATACATCGCACTTGTGACGCATGATACTTTTTTAAAGTATCATGACTGATTCAATCCATATGTAGATCAAGCTATCATATTATTACTAAAGGGTTTTCCATTCTTTGGCAGAGTATAAAATTTTCAAAATTTTATAATAGTTATGTGAAAATTATGGGAGGAAGACACACAGATGGCCAACAGACACATGAAAAGATGCTCAACATCACTCACACCTGTCAGAATGGCTAAATCCAAAAATACAAGAAACAAGTGTTGGTGAAGATATAGAGAAAAACAAATCCTTGTGCAAGAATGCAAGATGGGAACCCAAGATGGTGCGGCCACTGTGGAAAACAGCATGGAGGTGCCTCAAAAAGTCAAAAATAGAATTACCATATGATTCGGTATTACACTATTGGATACTTACCCAAAGAATACAAAAACACTAATTTGAAAATACATATGGGGGCACCTCGGTGCTCAGTGGTTCATGGGTTTGAGCCCCGCACCGGGCTCTGTGCAGACAGCTCAGATCCTGGATCCTGCTTCAGATTCTGTATCTCCTTCTCTCTCTGCCCCTGCCCTGCTCACGCCCTCCCTCACAAACATTTAAAAAGTTTTTTAAAGATACATGCACCCCTATGTTTACTGCAGCATTATTTACAATAGCCAAATTTTGGAAGCAGCCCAAGTGTTAGGAGCCCATCTACCCACTGATAGATGATTGGAGATATATATAGAGAGATATATAGATATAGATATATATCATCTCTTCTTTATCCATGGAATCTATGGAATCTATCTTCTTTACAGAGTATTACTCAGCCATAAAAAAGAACGAAAAATCTTGCCATTTGCAACACCATGGATGGAGCTAGACAGTATAATGCTAAGCGAAATAAGTCAGAGAAAGACAAATACCACATGATTTCACTTATATGTGGAATTTAAGAAACAAAGGGGAAAAAAGAGATGAACCAAGAAACAGACTCTCGACTATAGAAAATAAACTAATGGTTACAAGAGGGGAGGTGGGTGGGAGAATGGGTCAAATAGCTGAAGGGATTAAGAGTACACTTATCATGACGAGCGGTGAGTAATGTATACAATTGTTGAATATTGTACACCCAAAATTAACACTTTATGTTAACTACACTGAAATTTAAATAAATACACTTTAAAATAAGTAAACGAAATTGGGGAGGATTGCTTATCGTTACATGAAATCATAGAATCGACAGCAGAGCTAGAATGATTTTAAAAATCTTTCGGGGGAGGGGGATCCTGAGAGGCTCAGGTGCTTAAGCTTCTGACTCTGGCTCAGATCATGATCTTACCGTCCAATCCGTGTTCAAGCCCTGCATTCGGCTCTGTGCTGACAGCTCAGAGCCTGAAGGCTGCTTCAGATTCTGTGTCTCCCTCTCTCTCTGCCCCTCCCCCGTTTGTACTCTGTCTCTCTCTCTCTCTCTCTCTCTTTCTCTCTCTCTCTCTCTCAAAAATAAACAAACATTTTTACAAAAGAAATCTTTCTGGTCTAATACCTTAATTATACATAAGGAAGCTGATACACGGAAAGATTGTGATTTGCTCACCCAACGTACACACGATAGTAGCAAAATTCAGGTCTCTGACTCCCAAACCCAGGGAGGCACAGCTAGACAGAAATACGGAGAATCTAGCTTTATTTTGTTTTTCGTGTTCTGATGCTTACATTGCGCTTGCACAACTGCACGTTCTCAGTGGTGAGTCACCACCACCTCCACATAACTAGCTGCTTCCCTCTCATCACCCACGCGTGACATCCTTTCGCAAGGTACTTTCAACTCTTCCCTTCCATTTGGCTTCCCCTACAAGCCGCCCCCCCCCCCCAACTCATTCACTCCCCGGGGCTGCCTTGCGCTGCAGTAACAGCAAGTGTGTCCACTTCCTCACTGCACCTGCTGTCCTTCAAGTTCACACACGACCGGCACCACCCCCAACTACCATCTTTAACAATATTGAGTAAACTTCCACTTCATGGAAGAACCTGTGCTCTGGAACATTCCAGCAGGTCCTGCTCATTTAGACTTCTAGTGAAGAAAGCAAATAGACCTGTAAACACGTTAAACTACCCAGCAGGTGAAAACAAGTGCTCTGCGAGAGGTTAAGGGTATGCTCAAGAAGCAGGGAAGCTTCCCAACCGCAATGCCTCTACCCTTCTAGTATCACCACCATTTCCGAAGCACCATCGGATCCAGCCCCGTCACCCGTCTGCCCCTTTAGTGTCCGGCCCGCCCAGTCACATCGCTGTCCCTTCTGGAACCATCGTCCATCTCCATGATTGTCCTACTTTGTCCCTTGTGCCGTGTTGCACTCTCCTCCCTTGGCCTCAGAGGCTCTTCTTTCTCTCCTGGGCAAGTCTCGCTTCTCCACCTGTGTCCCTTGGGAGTCCCCCCGTGAGCCCCCTCGGGCTCCCAAAGGTGTCCCGCTCCTCCTGCCTCACGGGCCAAGGCCCTAATCCTATGGGATCGGAAGGTCCTAGGCTGCAGGCCCCTCAGCGTCCCTGCGTTACCCCGCGCTCTCGCTGCGCCTCCCTCCCGGGGCTCCCACGAGGCGAGGCCCCGCCCCCAGGTCACCTGACCCAGGCCGCCGCTCCGCCCACTGACCGCCGGCTCTGGAGGAGTGAGCGACCCGGGCAGCTGCTACCGCAGCCGCCACCGCGCAGGGGCTCCGCGCCCATTGGACAGCGCTGCGGCCCCGCGGCTCCACCCCACCTCACAAGGGCCTGTGACCTCACCTGGCCCGGCTCCGCGGCCTGGACGCGAGTGGCGGGGCTCCTCCCCGCGCGCTGTTCTGCGGGCACCTGGATTATCGCCCTCCATCCTGCGTTCCCTTCCCTTCCTGCAGCTCTCTTCTTTCCCTGCTGCAATGCCCCGCCCTAGGCTGACCACTTTTCGGGTTTATCTTGTATCCATCCTTTGAATGCTTCCCGCCCTCCCTTCTAAAACATTCCATCCTTCTTGGTTTCTGCTGCTCTGTAGCGGACAGCAGCGCAAAGCTCTTTGTCCCGACGCTTTGCTGAAATCGTTGCAGACCGCCCTTCAGAAGACTAACGCTTACGTTGGGAAGTGATGCTTTGTTTTTCTTTGAAGATCAATTTCTTGTGTGTGTGTATCGTGCAGATGAAGTGATACTGATAAAAGACACGAAAGCGATTTTTCATGGTTTTTCCCAATTATTATGTCACTTAAACGTTGTACGAATCCAAGTCAGTGAAATTAATCATTTTTAAGGTTTTTGCTACACTAAAGTTGTAAATGTCAAACGGAGAGCGTTTTGCAAATATTTTCCCCCAAAAGCCCATGATTTGAGGCGTAAAGGTAAATTTTCATAAAAATAAATTTATTCACATTAATTGAGCCAACCTGAGCTCTCTGTTGTTAACATTGTGGTGAGCACCATGGGCTTTAGAGACATCTACTCAAATTCAATTATTGAGTCAATCATCCTAATTATTTATTGTATGCAGGGGGGCAAACTAAGCTCTCTAAGCCTCAATTTTCTCATTTGTTCAGGATTACGATAATTCAAAAATGTATATGCAGTCCTCGATAAATGTTAAAATAGTTCATTCCTTCAGAGATACTTGTGCCCATTTATATCTCAAATCCTGCTGTGTAGGCATTCTTTAGTACTTTTATGTATGTGGTTTATCTCCCTAAATAGTCTGTAAGTAATGAGTGCTGAGACCCCTCTTTTATTTTTTGTAAACACCCCACTCTCCATTCCCTGCTTCCCTGCCTACCCCCACACACTGTCTACAGTCACCTCTGTTAATGGGCTCAGCCCATTTTCCATCTATTCATAAAGCATCAACTTCTAACTGTCAAGATTATAATGGTTTCAGTCCGTGGGCTGATCACCAGATTGTGGAGGCTTCACAAATCTTGAGCACTTGTAGTTAGTACTGAATGTACTGATGGGTCAGTTACTGTATTAGTGAGTTTCACAGACCCTCCCCAAATGGCACCACGCGTATAGTAGTTAGGATTAGATTCTTTTACCTAAAAGAAAATCCCTAAGTAACAGTGGCCTAAGCAAGATAGAATTTTATTTCTCACATTGAAGAGGTTCAGAGATAGTCACTCAAGGGTGATCATTGCTAACCACAGTTGCAAGGACGGTTTTCTATTTTACTGCTGCACTGGCATCTATTCCAGTGGTGGCTTACGTGAGATATCACAGGCAAAAGACTCTAAAGATTTTAAGGTTATGCTTCCTGGATCCTCTCCTTCAATTAATACGGCTTCTAAGAAGCTAAAGGCTTTTGTGGCTCTGCAGAAGCCGGAGGCAGAGAAAGATTTAGCTCAAAGATATTTATGGGTAGGGCTTTTATCTTATGGACTGAAACCCAATAAGATTTGTAGGAGATTCATAATTTTTTTAAAAAAGAGTATTGCAATTGTCAAAAACACTGCTAGCTTGGGCTGAAGAAGTCAGAGCATGAAAAGGAAAGAGGCCTTTGGACCCTCAAATTTTATACGCTGGAAGCAGGCCAAGAAAACGATTTTGATGTAAATATATGCTACCTTCAAAGGAATAAAGACGGCCTAGAGGGTAAAACCAAAAGCCTAGAAGATAGAACGAAAATCCATGGAGAATTATTCCCAGGCCTTTCATGTGGAACTGCCAGCCTGTACCCAAGTGACTTTCCGAATTGCTGTGGACCAGGGGTTTCTGCGAACCTCCTGTTTTCTGCCTGTTGGAACGGGAATGGCAGTGGCAGTTACCCCATCCATCCCACCATTTTACACTGGTTGTTGCAGGAAGAGAGCTTTTTCCTTTAGTTCACAGCACTTCAGACTAAGAGGTACTATACTCAAGTGGCTGAATGTAAGGAATTATATCCAAGAAGACTCATCCGCCCCAGGGCCTACTGAGAGGACAAGACTCTGGACTTTGAGTGAATGCTATAATGAGATAAGACGTGGGGACTTGGGGAGGGTGAGCGCATGTTGCAAGTGAGCGGGCTATAAATAATTAGTGACCCAAGGGTGGACTGTGGCAGTTTTTAAAATATCTCCACAAATTCTTTGGTGTATTAGTTTCTTGTTACTGTAACAAATCACCACAAACGTAGTGGCTTAAACAACAAGTCATTACATTTCTGGAGGTCAGAAGTCCAAATTGACCGAATGGGCTAAAATCGAAGGCTGCATTTCTGGAGGCTCTAGAGGAAAATCTATTCCTTAGCTTTTCCTGCTTCTAGAGGCTTCTGCATCCCTTGACGCATGGCCACCTCACACTGACCTGTTTCCAACATTACATTTCCTATTCTCACTCTGACCCTCTCATAAAAACACTTATGATTATATTAAGGCTATCCAGATAATCCCTGAAATTTTCCTGTTTCAGCTCTTAATTACATCAGCAAAATTCTTTATTCCATGCAAGGTAACACATTCGCTGGCTCTGGGGATTAGAACATGGGTGACTTTGGGAGGGGGAACGGGCAGGGGCAACGATTTTATCTACCACGATGCTCTTCCCTTCAAGAAGTGGCATCTATTGCACGCTTCTCGAATGTCGACTGGTTGTAGCCGGCTACTTACAATCAAGAGTAGGGCGGAAGCGCTGATGTGACACGTACAAAATTAAGTCATAAGAGAGATTGCAGCTTGCTCCTGGCTCTGTCTTGTCTTACTCACTTTGGGAGAAGCCAGCTGACATGCCACAAAAACTGCAAGATAGCATTTGTTGTTTTAAGCTGCTAAATTGTGGGGTAATTTGTTACGCAGCAATAGATAACTACTACAGTTCCTCAGGTCCCAACTTGATCTGTGATGTCTGCCTAAATTCTAGCTATTATCTCTATATTCAGCCTACCTGAAGAAGGAAGGGGAGAGGAAAGGCATACTCCCTCCCTTAAGTGGCACACACTGAAGCGGTATGCACTCTTCCATTTACATCTGTCTCTGAGATGGACCTGGCACGCCTAGTTGCAAGAGAGACTAGGAAACATTGCCTCTCTAGGAGGCTAGAAAACATATTCCAGGCATCCGTGTGTCCAGCTGGAAATGAGGAGTTCTAACATTATGTGAGAAGGGGAAAACAGATATGGGGGCGCAATTAACAACCTCTGTCACAGTGGGGGATTATAAAGGTCAGGAAAAGCAAAGTTTAGCATCTAACCTGCGGCGGACCAGCCGTCACAGAATCGAACGGTTCCTGATCGGGGGGCGAGGATGAACTGATACACAAGGCACAGTTGTTAAGGGAGGGCTGGCGTTCCCAAGCGTCACCGGCCCTGAGTTTATTTTCACTCGGGTATTTATCCACAATCTGAGGGTGGTGTACGTGCGAGGCACATCTCCTCTCACAAGTTCTCAGCAGGCAAAATGTATTTTGCTATA
>PITB01026882.1:0-20912 GCA_004024585.1 Paradoxurus hermaphroditus
GCGGGGGGCGAGGCGCCTCAGGACCCCAGCCGGGCCCGCACCTGCGGGGGGCGAGGCGCCTCAGGACCCCAGCCGGGCCCGCACCTGCGGGGGGCGAGGCGCATCAGGACCCCAGCCGGGCCCGCACCTGCGGGGGGACGAGGCGCATCAGGACCCCAGCCGGGCCCGCACCTGCGGGGGGCGAGGCGCATCAGGACCCCAGCAGGGCCCGCACCTGCGGGGGGCGAGGCGCATCAGGACCCCAGCCGGGCCCACACCTGCGGGGGGCGAGGCGCAGCTGGACCCCACCCGGGGTTCACGGCAGATGTAACCCAGTCCTTAGGGCGGGTCTCATGCAAGCTCCCTGGACTGTCCTCCGTGTCCCTCCTCGTAGATCGCGGAGGAATCCGGGCACGAAGTCTTCTCTTTGTCTTTGATTTCCTTAGAGTGCTTGTCGTGGTGTTTATGAATATGTAGAGAGAGACTCTAGTGAAAAAGTCATCCATCCTAGCGGGTGACAAAGGGGGCGGAGCCGAAATAGCTCAGTTGGGAGAGCGTTAGACTGAAGATCTAAAGGTCCCTGGTTCGATCCCGGGTTTCGGCAAACAGCACCCCGCTTTTTGGAGCCCGTAATAGTTAGAATATTGATTTTTTTAACCCCGTCAAGTATGAAAATTTCCGTTGAACCGAAAAAAAGAAAAAGGGGGACCCTTTTCTCAAAACAGGCAGCCCGGGAGGATGGTGCGATAAGGACGCCCCAGGAGAGGCGGTGCGAGAACGCGTAAGCGGAGGAGCCAGATGCGAGCGAGGAAAACCATCCCCTCGCCTCTTCCCTGCAGCGCCCGCTTCCGCGGCTGCAGCTCCGCTCGGCGCCAACCCGCCCTCTTTTCCCCCGCGCGGACTCGTCCCCGAGGCAGGCGGCCGAGGCCCTGCTTTCCGCATCACGACCCCCTCTCCCCAGCCCGTCTCTGCCGAAGGCAGGGCCTGCAGGTGCACCGGGAAAAGGGAAGTTTAATAGGAGGAAGAGCATTTCCGTTTTATTCTCCACTTCACGCCCCTTCAATAAATATTTATTGAGCGCGTGGGCTCCACGCGGCTCTCCAGAGCAAGAGAGGCAGGGAGGGGGAGCCCAGGGAAGGCTCCCGGGACAGGAAGCCGTCTGAGGCTGTACCCGCTGAGCGAGGAGGAGGAGGAGGGAGCGCCGGGGAGGGAGCCCGACCCTGCCTTAGCCTCCCGCGCCGCCTGCTGACCAGCCGGCTCTGCGCTGGGCCCAGGCCTTGTCTTACTTCTCAGAGAACAAGGTTCCCCTCATTTCCAAGGCCGATCGACCCGCGCCTGAGCTTAGGACGCTCTGCCCGTGCCTTGCTGCCCTGGGTCCTGACCTCTCCCTTAGCCGCCTCTCTTCACAGTGGCAACGCCTGAATCTCCATCTTCACACACCAAACGCACACTCGCCCTCCTGTCTCGCCCTCAGGACTCTTCCCAGGCTTTCCTTCACACCCCACCACACCTCTCGGAAAAACAGCCTTTGTCTCCGCTTCCTTTCCTCATCAGTCCCGCAGCAGCTGAGGCCTGCCCCCAGAGAACATCACCTTCTGCTTCCCACCCTTCAAATGCCTTCTTTCTTTTTTGGCCCTAAACGAACGGTGTGCAGGTTGCACGCTGCTGGCGTCCCTCCCCGCCCCCAGCGTCTTCCCCTGGTCCTGGGGCCCCACTCCTGCCATCCTTCTCTGGGCTCCCTCTGCTCGGCTTCTGTCTCTCCTCTTCCCCTCCTGTAAGCACTCTTGAAAATGGCTCCTTTTCAGCTCCTGACCTCCATCCTCTTTGAATTAAATTTTTAATCGTTAGGCAACTGTAGATTCACACGCAGTTATAAATAATGCACAGAAATCCCAACTAGGCACCATTTACCTGGTTGCCCCCAGTGTGACATCTTGCAAACTTTAGTGCAATGTCACTTGCAGGATGCTGATATGATAAGGTCAAGATACAGAATATTTCCATCACCCCTGGGATCCCTCCTATCTTCCCTCCTGCCCCTCCCCCCACATATGTGGCAATCACTAATCTGCTTTCCATTTCTATAACTTTGTAATTTCAAGAATGGGATATAAATGGAATCGCACAGCGTGTAACCTGTTGAGATTGGCTTTTCGCACTCACTCTAATAACTCTCTGGAGATTCAGCCAGGTTGTTGAGTGCATCAATGGTCTGTTCCTTTTTCTTACTGAGTAGTATCCTCTGGGGTGAATTTACCGCAGTTTGTGTGAACATCCTCCCACTGAAAGACATCGGGGTTGTTTGCAGTTTGTTGCTATTATGAATAAAGCTGTTATGCACCTTGTGTACGGGTTTTCATGTAAATATTGGTCTGCATTCCTCTGGAATAAATAGTCAGACTGGAAGTGCTGGGTGGTGTGGTACTTGCATGTTTAGTTTTTAAAGAAACTTTCCCGAGCGGCTCTGCCCTGTCTCATGCCCTCCAGCCATGCGCGCGGCCTTGCCAATCTTCGGTGTGGTCTGGAGTTTTACTCTAGCCTTTCCAATGGGTACACAATGGCGCCTCGCAGCGGTTGCCTTTTTCTAGCGGCTAATCATGTGGAAACCTTTTTCATCTGCCTATTGGCATCTATGTATCTTCTTTGGTGAAATATCTCTTTAGGTCTTTTGTCCAATGCAGTAAGAACATTTGTGCGCAGGGTTTCATGTGAGATGTCCCTGAAAACAACTTGAAGTTCGGACCTGTTACCGACCTGTCTTAGATTATACAGTCGTCCACACTGCAGTTCTTATGCAGCTGTGTTTACCCAAGGTAATACAGACTTACTAGTTTGGGAAAGGCCCAGGGCAGGGTGCAGAAATCCCCAGGATAACAGGCCGGTCAGAAGAGTTTCCTCCAGTCCCAACTGACTGCACCACTTCCCCTGCGTCAAAGCCTAAACATCAAGCATAGGATAATGTTTAAGAAATATTAAGAGGACAACGGGCCCCAAATGGAGTGACTTAAGCTCTGTCACCAAAACGAGACTTAATTCGTTTCGGCTCTCCCAGAGGTGGAATCTTAAACCAATCAATCAGGAATTGCCTGATCAGCAGTGACAGGCAATCTACCTGATAGACACCCACCCCCCAAAAAAACGAAGTCTGTAGCAAAACAAAAAGGGTTGTTCAGGGCAAGTCACCTTCCCTTAGGGGAAGGGGCAGGAAGAGTCTTAACAGGTGGGTTACCTCAACTTCCTTTGTGTGGGGGGGCGGGGGCGGGGGGATGGAGAAGGCCCAAGTGACAGATTACCTCTTTGGTGCTGATCAGAAAATTCCCAATGGACCCATTAAGACTTTCATTTCTGGGGGAGGTTGGAATTGCAATCAGGTTAGGTGTTAAGCCCAGGTTTGGTAATTTGGCCTAAATGACACTACTTGGGGCCTGTGGTTTTCTTTTTAACAACGATAAATATATAGTTGGTCTTTATTGTGTTCCTGGCACTGAGCTCCCGCAGCTCTTAGAATTTCCTAAATGACAAGAACCACAAAGGTGCGTTTTGTTATGTTAATGAGGGGACGTCTGGGTCCCCGGGGGACGGAGAATGGTTGCCAGGGAAACCAACCCGGAAACGCATTCCTTACTAGTTTTACTCAGCCGAAGCAGAGAGGGTCAAAGGTGCACGGGCCTGGCCGAGAGAGGGAAAACGAAGATGAGGAAGGAAGACTCGGCCCGTGTGATGGCCAGTCTCCCAAGACTGACCCGAATGTGGCATGTCTGTCACTGACCGCCCTGTGGGCCACTCCCAGTGAGCCTGGGCTGACCTCCTGTAATGTCACTGAAGTGACCCTGTGACACTTCTGTAGGCGAGGCCAGTTAGTTAGGCTCTAACGGGATGCCTGGAGGCCAGCCCGGAAGAGGCCGTGCCCAGCTGTGGAGAAGGTCAGAGGCCTGTCTGGGCAGCACTCCTGAGAAGCCCCGTCACACCAGATGGGCCCAAGGCGGCTGACAAAGTGGGTCACAGTTCACACTATTGCTTCATTATAGGACATTAACGTACCAAAATCTCCTCCCCAAGGGGGCCAGGACAGGAACCCCTGACCAAATAAGGAGGGGAAAATCACATAACCAGGAAAAAAAGCATGTAGCCCTGCTTCCAAGAAACCCCTGTCTCAAGTAAGAGTATTTCGGCCCCTCCTTAACCACTGTCAGCATTAGACAGAAAGCCAACCCCTGGGGCTCACAGCTCGCTCTAGCACGTGCGCTCTCTCGCTCTCTCTCTCTCTCTCTTTCTCTCGCTCACCGTCTCATATCACCGGAGTGTACTTTTTGATGAGGGAGCAGAAGGCAAGCTGACAGGCCGCGAACACGCCCCCACCCCCAGTGGGATGTGTGACATTCCTCGGGCACTCCCGGCTGCCCAAGAAAAAAGGAAAGGGGGGAAACAGGGTTAACTGACAGATTGCAGGGCCGGAGTCTCCATCAGTTCACAAATGTCTCAGTAAGTCACAAGAAAAGGCAATCTTATCAATGGCCTAGTCTCCAGAAACCTACAGACTCCGTTTCCTGGAGCCCCAACTCGACCCCGTAGTGATGGGGGAAACAAAGGCAGAAGGAAATGGCAGATAGAACTCAATTTCCTGGGGCGCCTGGGTGGCTCAGTCGGCTGAACGGCCGACTTCGGCTCAGGTCATGATCTCACACTCTTGAGTTTGAGCCCCGCGTCGGGCTCTGTGCTGACCGCTCCGAGCCTGGGGCCTGCTTCGGATTCTGTATCTCCCTCTCTGTCTGCCCCTCCCCCGCTCATGCTCTGTCTCTCTCTGTCTCAAAAATAAATAAACATTAAAAAAAATTAAAAAAATAAAAACTCAATTTCCTTATAACCTGCAGCCCATTGACAAATACTTGAGGCTGGCAGAGTAAAATGTTTCTCCTGGAACTCCTTACTGTCTTAATGCTAATGCTTTGCTGGGGTCGGGGGGAACCACCTTAGCCTGACAATAGCCAGGGTTCCGGAATCCTGGGAGTCTTCTCCAGCGTATGAAAATCTCTCCGGAGCCTTCTGCTGGACTCACCTCCGCCAACCCCATAGTATATGACCGGTTTCTCCTCAGGGTTCTGGGGCAGCTCTTCCTGCCAGGGGTCCTGTCCCCATGCTTTAACAAAACCACCTCTTTGCACCAAAGACATCATCTTTGTTGGTCATTGGCTCCGGATCCCATGAACCCCACAAACACCCCCAAAACCTCGTCACTTTTCACTTTAATAAACTTTCCCGTTAGTGTGGCTCGTCGGCTGTGTTGTGTCTGCCCTTGAATTCTCTCTCCGGAGGAGACCCAGAACCTCAGTGACACCTTTTGGACAGGGCGGCGGAGGCCTCAGGGCCCCAGGTCTCCCAAGTTCCCCAACGACAGCTCCAGGCCAGAGGCCTGAGCCGTAAGAACCCCGCGGCTTCTCACTTGGTTTTCTGGAAAGCTCCATCTTAGAACCCGGTGAGCAGACTGGGGAAACAGCCCCGTGGAAAGGCCAAGGCCAGGCCTTCCAGGGAGCAGCTTCACCTGAGCTGCTGGAAGATCAGACGCATCAACTACCCCTGCCAGGCTTCGGCCAGCACACTCCTTTCTGGAAGGCTTTGGAAACTGATGTCTTTCATTTCTGCCTACAGGCCAATGGCTGTTTCCGCTTCTAAAGGCTGAGCCATCGGTGGGGTCCTTCTCAAATCCCACCCGTAGGGGCTACCCTCTGCTTCCCCTGCCCCCTCTTTTTTTTTTTTAACAATTTATTCATTTTTGAAAGCAGAGTGTGAGCAGGGGAGGGGCAGAGAGAGAGAGAAGGAGACACAGAATCCAGAGAGAGAGACACACAGAACCCAAAGCAGACTCCAGGCTGGGAGCTGTCAGCACAGAGCCCAAGGCGGGGCTCAAACCGACGGACGGAGAGATCTCAACCTGAGCTGAAGGTGATCGCTCAACCGACTGAGCCACTCAGGCGTGCCCGCCCCCGCCACTTTTAAGGATTCTTGTGATTAGGATCACCTCCCTGTCTCAAGGTCCTTGACTTTCACCGCGTCCCCAAAGTCCCTTCTCCCATATAAAATTCACAGGTTCCAGGGACTCGTGGATAACTTTGCGGGGAGGGGCATTGTTCTGCCTTCCACAAGCCTCTATGCTTTGGGACTCTTCCTTACACTTTCGTAGATGCTCAGAACACATTGTGAGCGGTGTCTGGACGCTGCTCGAGACGTAGCTCTATCTCGAAGACCATAGGGAGACCAAGAAGTGTCCTTGTGGCCATAGAGGTCGGGGTAACCGGTATTTTTGCAAGCTGGTCCTGCCAGTACTGTGGGAGCAGGGCCAGCTGACACACAGGTGTCTTTGTGCAAATCATGTGACCCACACGATGGATGAATTACAGTCAAGTACCAAAGGGGAACTGCCAACTCTCTGCAAGGACTTGGGGCTGGGGTCTCGGGGCTCTGGCCCAGCATCGGCCCCTCTTCACCTTCTCCACAATGTCTTGCAGGACGTGTCAAGTGGCAGGCCCTGAGTAGAGCGCAGAAGAGGAAAATCCACGGGACCAGGTCGCTGGTGGAACATGGCGAGTAAAACAGAGCTGGGGTTGAGAAGGACAGGAGCGCGCTGGTACCACTCGCCTGCTGTCGAGGAGCTGGTCCTGTCTAGGGGAACGCTTCTCGTATGAAGACGTGAGATTGGAAAACCGGGGACTGAACAGCGAGGACAACAGGCCCTGTCTACGCGGGTGGAGAAACGCCAATGCTCGCCGGCGTGCCGGGGTCTCCGGGTCAGAAGATGGGGTTTGGAGGAGAATGAAAGGAAGCCAACGGAGCTGGCGAGGCCGTGTTTCTGGAAATCATCTCCTTAACGCACCTGAGAACTGGCCCGGAACTGAGGGGTCTCAGCAGGTGGGGAGGACCTGGTAGGAGATTGAGGAGAAGAAGGAAGAGAAAAAAGGATAAGAAGACGGTAACAGGAAAATATTTCAGGAAAAAATCCAGGCTAGACTTCTCGTCAAAGAGGGAAAGAAATATTAACCATTCCCTTAATCTGAGAACTGGAGTTTCCTCCTCCTCAGTTGCCTGCATGATTCTGTCAGGAGCCAACTTCTAGCGCTTGTCACCCTCTCCAGGTTCGCAGAGAGGAAACACCACAGCTTCCAAACCCTCGCTGAGCAAACGGGGTTCAGGTGGGCGAGCAGGCTACGGTTCCCTCGGCCCTTCCTGCCATCCCAGCCCTCCTCTCTCTAGCGCTCTCGGTGCTGAAGATACTCTCTCCCTCCTGCCCTGGTGTTTCTCAAACTTTGTCTGCTGCGTGCGATCCGTGATTAGAAACACTATTCATGTCACAACGCTTACCTGTTTGTGATGCATGCTGCCATTTTGCATCCTCTTCTCTGTCATCTAAATCAAAATCCTAGTTGCGATCCACTCAAGTCATTTCGCGGCCCACAAAGGCATCGCAACCCGCAATTTGAAAAACATACCACCTTTGACCTATACTTAAACTTCAAGTACCAACCCAGGTTGTAAATTTTCATCGTATCTTATGCCAAACGCTTCTTGCCTTTTGGGCTCCTGCCCCCTGGCAAACTATTTAATGCATCTCCTTCCTCCTCACCTCTACGCCTCCTCCTCCACGCAGCCCAGGTTTCGTGGATAATCACCAGCCTTACTAGCGTGGATAGCCGTCATCTGCTTTGCCCACTCCCAGGGCCTGGTCAAGTCAAAACCGCACGACCACCTTCTCCAAACCCTGCCTGTCTGCACGGGTCAAGAACACCCCTGACTGTGTCCCTCTCTGTAACCCATTCTAAACCAGCCTTCACCCCCCACGCCCCGGAAACCCTGTCCAGTCCCCGTGGACTGCACCCTGAGAAATCCAGCGGTCAGTCGTCAGTTTGCTCCACCTCTTGGAGCGTTTGGCCCCGTTGATACGTCCTCTTTACAGAAACACATTCTTCACTTCGCTTCCGGAATGCCACACCCTCCCAGTTTTCTTTCTGCTAAATGTAGTTCCTTATTGCCTGTCTTCCCAACCTCTAAAATTTGGAGTTCCCCAGGGCTGTGACGTGAGTCCACACGTGTTCTGTATATACACCCCCTGCCTGTCTGAGCTCATCAGAGACGTGACGGGAAGAACCCTCGGCCCCTGATGCTTCCCAGACTTAAACCTCCAGCCCCACTTCCCACCGGGCATCGTCCGTGATGTGTCTACAAGGCAAGTGTTCACAGATGCCTTGATCTGCTCTCCAACCTACGGAACTGCTCCTTCTGCATTTGTCCTCATCTTGATAAAACACAGCAGTAATTTGTTTCTCTTTTATTTGTTTATTTATTTATTTTTAAAAACAGCAAGTGGAGGAGGGGCAGAGAGAGAGAAAGGGAGAATCCCACGCTGGCTCCATTTGCACTGTCAGCACAAAGCCTGAAAACACAGCAGTAATCTAAACTTGTGAAATAAAACTTGATTTTATTTATTTTATTTTTTCTTTAATTTTTTTAAAATGTTTATTTGTTTTTGAGAGAGAGAGACAGAGTGTGAGCAGGGGAGGGGAAGAGAAGGAAAGAGACACAGAATCGGAAGCAGGAAGCTTCTGACCTGTCAGCACAGAGCCTGATGCGGGGCTCATACTCACGAACGGTGAGATCATGACCTGAACTGAAGTTGGACACTTAACCAACTGAGTCACCCAGGTGCCCCTAAAACTTGATTTTTAAAAAGTTACAGTCTTAGTAAAGAAATTGAGAAAGTCTGTTTCGCTTAGCTGCTTGGCTGCCCTGTCTGTGAACATTTTGTCTCTTTCCGAAGCAGTGTTATTTCCCAACATGAGTCTTGTGTGTGTGTGCGCGCGTGTGTAGAAACTTTTGTCACATTCTACATCATGCCATCATCAAACTATGTTGGAGAAAGACCATATACATTTCTGTTTTAATGTCATCCTTTTTGCTGTTCTCACCCTCAAGGTGTTTCCAAATTAGAGGACTTTCTTTCTATCCCACATTTTGGAAGCAAAGGTTAGAGGAAGCCAATGGTTGGACATTTTTTCCTATGGCTCACGACAACAATAGCTATCTGGGGGGCACACACCTTGGTCTTCCTCCGTTTCTGTGACGTCGGAAATATCAGTCAGTTCTTCTGCACATTTTGAAGAAATGACACAGTGACCATAAAGCTCCATAAACCACGGCAGCCTGGGTATCACGAGGAAGCAGACAGTTACCTTGGAGCAGTGCTGGGCGCGAGGTGTGCAGAACGCTTACCAGATAGTATCTTTTCATTTTCTTTGGTAAAAAGTTTATAGCTGTTATGTCCAGAATTCGGGGACCCCAAAAACCACCAGGGAGCCAAGTCCGATGCAAGAACAAAGAGCCTTTAATCGAACTAGCTCGAGCTCAACCTCCTAAGGCACCGACGCAGCGGTGGGTCGAGAGAGAGCGCGTTCCAATAACACAATAGTTTTAAAGGGGTCTAGGGCAGTGGGAGGGGTGATGGTCGTGACCCTAGCCGATTGGCTGAGGAAGGGTCAGGGTCTTGTTCCATAGGTCACTGGGCGTGGTTCTTTTGGAACCGGGAAGTAGCAGGTTTTGAGCAGGCGCTGGGGACCCAAGGTGGAAGACACGGAACGCAATGGAGTCAGTCCCAGTTTGCCCTTACATAGCCTAAGTGGAATTGGCCAAAATTTACATTTGTGCTTTTTGCCAAATATACAGATAGGCGAGCAAGGTCTAGTTTGCGTTTGAAGAAGACACCAACAACCACTGGTTCTATGTGTCTGGTAATTTCATGAAATCCACACACCGTGGGAGAAGGAGGTTTGCAAGCCAGGCAGCGGATGAAAGGCGTGGGAACCGGGGAAAGTTCCGCCGCTGCCGCTGTACTCTGACGCAGGACTTAAAGGGAGAGCACAGTGCCGAGAGCGAGGTGCTCGTCGGAGTCGGCCGGCTGCAAGGGGCCTGGTCCTGAGGCCTGGTCTCCGGTCGTCCGCCTGCTGCTGCCTCTGACCAGGGGACAGCGCGGCAGTGAGAGCGCCCGCCTCCCCAGTGTCAGACCCCCGCCGTTTCCGGCCGCCGGCTCGTCCGGGAGGCGAAGGCGCTGGTTGCCGGAACGTCGTCGGACGCGCGGGCGCCGCGCCCCCTGCCGGCGCGCACCTCCTTCTCTTCTCGCCCGCGGGGATCCAGTCCTCTCCTCGGGTGCGGGTCTCGCGTTCTGACTACGTGCCTCCTCCCGCGGTGCCTGCTCCTCCCTTCTCGAGCTTTCCAGGCCGCCGGGTCACGCCGGGCTCGCACGCAACCCTCGTCTCCGCTCGGGGCCTCCGGCGCACGCGGTCACTCTGCGCGCCGTCCCGAACTCGAGGCCGCGCCGGAGCGGCGCCCGGGGACTGCGGCCCGTGACCCCGCCCCGGGCCGCCGGGCGGCGCAGGACCCGCCGCGCCCCGACCGCGCAGGACCCGCCGCGCCCCGACCGCGCAGGACCCGCCGCGCCCCGACCGCGCCCGGATCCAAAGCCCCCAGACAGACGAGCGCAGTCTGGACTCGGCGCGCAGCAGGCCGCGTGCAGGCGGAGCGCGGTGCCCCGCGGCGCTCGCCTCGGTGCCGAGGCCACCCGGGGAGCGGCGCTGGGACCCCGAACTGCACCCGGCGGGGGGCGGGGGCGGGGGGCGGGGGCGGGGACTCGGTCCGGGCGTCGGACACTGCGGGGCTGGGGGCACAGGGCATCAGGTGCCGGGGACGGGGCGCCGGACGCACGGCAGGGGCGGGGGGCGGGGGCGGGGGCTCGGTGCGGGACCGGACGCTGCGGGGCGCGGGCCCCTGACGCCTCCAGCCCCCGGGGGCCGTGGCGGTGACACCGTCCGGATGCGACCCCTCGCTCGGAGCCGACCCGCCAGCCGGGAAGGGTGCGGGCAGGACGCGGGCGCGGCGCCGTGCGCTGCCCGGGGTGGCGCCCCGGGGGGGCCTGCAGGGTCCGGGGGCGGCGTCGGGGGGCGCGGGGCGCGGCGGTCGGGCCCTCGCCCCCTGCCGGCGCGACTCCGGCCGACCTTCCCTCCCGGGCCTGGGGCGGGCGGGCGGGCGGTGCGAACTTCGGGTAAAAGCGCGCGCTGAGCGCGCTCCGCCACCTGCCTCCTTAGCGCAGTAGGCAGCGCGTCAGTCTCATAATCTGAAGGTCCTGAGTTCGAGCCTCAGAGGGGGCAGTTCTGTTTTGCCCGCCTGGCTCGATGGGCCCGACGTCCGGCGACACCTGAACATGCATTATCTTTGGTCTATACCCGCACCGACTGGTTATCCTCAACTCTGTCCAAGGACGCGGTGTTGTGTCCAAGTCCCTCCGACTTCCGTTCTTGGGACAGTGTCCGTTTATCGGTACCGCTTGGTGTATGGAAAAATAAAAGATTGGACCGATAAACGAAAACCTGCTCAGTCTTCCCAGCGAGGCCTGTGGCTGCCTCTTCTCACAGGCTGGCCAGGTCCCGGTCGCCTGCGGTGTAATCGGGTCCCCGAGTGACTCCCACCTGCTCGCGCCGCGCCGCTCAGTGCTCCACAGACACGCGCGTCCCGCGCTGCCCGGAACCGCCGCGCGCGGGGAAGCGGCAAAGAGGGGTCCTTCCCTAGGACCTTCGGAGGGGGTGCGGCTCCGTCAATGCCTTGATTTTGGACGTCCAGCCTCCAAAAACTAATCGATTTCTGTTAGTAGAAAATTTAGTTCTAATTGCGTTAATCCACACGGTTTGCGCTAATTCCCGCCAGCAGCCCTAGGAATTCATACACCACTCCTTCTCCCGGCCTCCGGCCTCCGGCCTCCCAGCGCGAGTGCACCTGTGTCATCTTCAGAGCGCGGACCGCCGTGTGAATTGCCTCCTTTCATTCCACACCCTCACTGTCACCCGCCTACGCGCTTACACTGTATATTCCACGAGAGTCCTCCCCGTGCGTTTTTCCCACTCCTGTATTCCAGTGCGTAGACCTCAGTATCTGACAGCGAACACTTGTCAAATAAGTCAGTGAATTAAGTAACATATTAAATCTTTTTCTTTTCCTAACATTTTCCCTATCACTCTCTCCAGGCAGCCAACATCTCGAATTTGGATTTTTGCAACAGTCGGCTCAGGAGACACACCTTCGGAAATTCACCCTGCAGACCATACCTCTCCGACCTAGCGCTGGAAAAAGACAGGGCAAGACTTGGATCTCTCCTGCAAACTGTCTGGGCCTCAGAGAGTTTGTACTTCGGGAGAGCTCACTCGACAGTTCATCCGATGCAGACTCACCACGGCACATCTCAGTGCCTTCGGGACCCTCGGCCTCTGGTCCCAGGAGCCTGCATCCACCAAGGTTTAACGGATGCACTTAAAGATTTCGGAGAGACCAGAGGGCTGCTTTGGCGACCTCCTCAGGCAGTTCCTTAGAGAATGATCCTTCTTGGCGCCCTTACTGTTCAGAATCTGTTTCTCTCCTTTGTAGAAATAGAAACCATGTTTTAGTTCACTCCGGAGTTTTTCGGGCTTGCAGGCCTGACACAGTAACCAAATGTCAGAGACATCCCAAGCCGGGGTGGGAGGTAGTACAGCCCATTCGTAGTCCGTTAGCATATCCTCGGCTGTGTAAAACGGCCTGCGCGGAAATGAAGAAACGCTGGAAGGCTGCTCCATGCATCTGTGACATGAACCATGGAAGTAATCAAACATCAATGACGACGATATCAGGCAAAGTGGTCTGGGCCCGTGCGGTTGGCCGGGGGCAGACATGGAAACCCTGAGTTCTGACCGTAGCATGCTATTTTCCTAGGTAAGGTTACAATATTGCAACACCTTGACAGAAAATGTACGGTACAAGGTTGGATGAGAGTTCCTGGCTCTGTTTACTTTGTATCCTTGTTACTCTTATTGAGCTCGAATCGAGTGTCCACAAACCCTCTTCAGCCATTCACTTAGGAACCAGCTCTTGAGGAGGACACCTGTGCTTCACTCAGGGACCCTACCACCAACCACATCCTTTACAAAGTGTGTGTGGTAACTTCGCTCCGGCCTAATTTTTTTAGTTAAACGATCCTGGCACTATGTATATGTTAGTTCCCTTCACAAAGAGTTCAGCCATCTACATTAGTAGAGGTCCCAGGTGCTTCGTATGGGAGTACTTACCCCATTTTGTTGGCCGAAATATTTGACTCTGAGGTTTTTTGGTCTTGTGGCAGCCTACCTAATCTGTCCGTGTTTCTGTATAAAATAACACCTTTGCAAAGGTGGGGTCTATCACCAGCAGACACACCCAAACAGGGACTCGAACCCTAGACCTTCAGATTAAAAGCCTGATGCTCTACCAATTGAACTATGTGGATCCCCTGATATACCTGGTTTCCTCTATGTCCTAGTGTGAAAGAAACTGTTCTGTCCAGATTGCTAATGTCTTCCTTTTTATTTTTAAATTATTTTTAATTTTATTTTTAAATTATTTTTAACCTTTCTTTTTAAATTCTGTCCTTGTTCCTTTTCCTTATTCCCAACTCCATCTTCACGCCCTTGAACATGGCTCCAGGCTATCTCTGGCCCCAGGTCATTGGGGAAAAGTAACTTACATCCTTGCCAGTCACCCACCAAGACCGTCATGGGGTTCATTTCTAAGTATGTGTTTATTCACGCCGCCACTTAAAGGCAGATTTGAGGCGGTCTTCACGACTTCACGATGATAACATAAAACGGAAAAAGTTACTAGACTTAAATCAGAATAAAGGGAGAAGAGAGGTAGAAAATTAAGAAAAAACTATGCACTCTCTACATAGAGCTCCCCACCCCACACACGTCTTCAGTTCAGCCGATGGTAAAGGGACGGGACCTTTTCAAGGGGGTAAGACAGGACTTCTCGCAGGCGGTGTTGTCTAAACTGAGAGTCGAAGGCTTGGTATAAGACGTTGGACAAAACATGGCTCCCCCATTCCAGGAAGAGGGACGAGCACAACAGCTTCAAAGAGCAAAGCAGGCCTGAGGCGCTGGCAGGCAGAGACCTTGGGAGAGGGTTGGGGGGCGTGGAGAAGAAGGCAGGGACACGCGGGAACTGGCAGGCCCTGAGGTTCAGGCCAGGAGTGTAGACTGGAGACTCACTCCTGCAGCAATGCCAAGTCACTGGGCATTTTAAGCAGGGAGAAACTACGTGACCAGAGATGATGGTGGAAAGAGTATGCTGGCTTCACATGAATGGGCCAGAGTGGGGAAGGTGCCGGGAACATGCAGAGGCCACGCAGGCTTGGCCCAGTGACTCTGAGACCGTGGAAGGGTGCAGAGCGCATGCTCTGTGGATCCCCACAGGATTCCAAACTGTGGTTCATTCGAGTCTCCTGGCAAAGGTGTGGGACTCATGGGAGCAGCAGAGCCCAGCCTCAGCATCGCAGCGCAGAGAGTACAGGACGCAGCTTTGACCAGTGCCTGGGTTGTAGCAGGTGTTCAGTAAACACCTGCTGAATATTTCCTACTCCATAGTGGAGGCGCTAAGAGAAAGATACTAAATATCAATCGTGTTCATTTTTGTGTGAGTGGGGTGCTTATCTTGAGTCTCTAAATATCACTTCCCGTGTGTTTGCTTCTTGTTTGTCTTTGGGTGACTTAGAGTCCAGTAAACAGCAGGAGACTCGGGAAAAGGGGGACAATGTATTGAGGTGGGGGGCAGGGTGGGTCCGATTCCTTTTCATGTGGGATGTCACTGGTGACCTGGTGGTAAGCAATTGCAGAAGAACGGTAAGAGGACCAATCGGAAACTAATATAAACGTATTGCACCCCACGGTACACCCCCCACCCCCAAAGAGCCTTCGCTCCTCCCCTTCTCTCTGCGCCCCAGAGCCAGGAGGTTTCCTGAATCTGGTGTTTTGGTAACAAAAGCAATAGCCAAGCCTGTCCGAAAGGCATTTAAAAAATCTCCTGGCTGTATCTGAAACTGGTATAAAAAAGAACCGTGAGAATTTTGGAGTATTTGGTTCTTGGTGGGAAGTCACTGCTTTGTAACTGAACATCACGCGGTCCCATTAAACAATCGCGAATAGCCCGTCGGTATTACCAAGCAATTTCCGGGATTTAAAAAGTACACTTTTTGGCGGAAAAGATGGAGAAGGAAGAAAAAGATTCCCCATTGCCCTGGGGTTCTCGGTCACGAGGGAAAAGAAACTGCCCCCTCTGAGGTTCGAACTCAGGACCTTCAGATTATGAGACTGACGCGCTGCCTACTGCGCTAAGGAGGCGCCTGTGTCGCCCGCCTGCGCAAAGTCCTACCAACATCGCGGAGGCCCCGGCGGCGCTCGGACCCCACACCGGGTTCCCGAGGGTTCGCGGGCACAGCGGCGCGGGACGCGGCGAGCGGGGGTCACTGCGGCCGCCCCGGGTACCCCTTCCGGGCGCGACCGGGGCGCGCTCCTTCCTTCGCTGCTGCTGCTGCGCCGCCGCAGCGGGACGGCCGGACTTGCTCGCTCCAGAGCCGGGGGGCTCACTGCCTGTCGGCGCCTCGCTCCCGCACCGGTGACAACTGGGCAACGCCAGCAAGCCGAGTGCGCGGGTCGACCGCGCGGGCGGGGCCGGGGCGCCAGGGAGGGCGGGGCCCGCGCGGCCTTGAGGTCGGGGAAGCGCAGCGGGCGGCGGCCTCCGCGCGGTAGCGTGGCCGAGCGGTCTAAGGCGCTGGATTAAGGCTCCAGTCTCTTCGGGGGCGTGGGTTCGAATCCCACCGCTGCCAGGACGCTTTTTCTGCGCCGCCCGCGCACCTGCCCCCCGCCGCCCCGCGCGCACCGCCAGCATCCCTGCGCACCGCCCCCAACACGGCGCCGGCCTTGGATTCCCGAGGCCGGTCAGCAAATCGTCCGCGCGCATCCGCGGTGCGGACGGTGCCGCCCACCCCGCCGCTGCGCTTCCAACACCGCGAGTACCCGGCCTGCGGCACTCCTTCATTGTGGAAAATACTTCCTCGGCGCCCTCTTCGTGCCCCGCGTCCGCGCGTGCGCTCCCTCTGCCGGTGCGCAGACCCCTTGCCTCTGCTTGGAAGTTGCTTTCTCCAGGAAGCCTTCCTTGATCTCTCCCTCCAGAATTATTACAGTTAGTCGCCGAAGACACCGAGAGGAACAGGGGTAAGCCTCCCTGCGCCGGTGCCTAGGAGGGAGGACAAGCGTTAGACGCATAATGGCCCCATGGTGCCACAACTTCTGCAGAGAATGAGCTTGAACTATGAGTGACGTTCCGGATATATTGTTACCAGGACAAAGAACGTAACCGAACACACGACCGCACAAGGTACGGAGAAGGGCGCACTTCCAATGGTTCGGGTGGTAACAGTGTCAGAGGAGAGACAAGGGGGTGGTATCAACTCTCCCTTAGACACTTCTTCTTCTTCTTCTTCTTCTTCTTCTTCTTCTTCTTCTTCTTCTTCTTTTAATATAATTTATTGTCAAATCGGATTCCATTCGACACCCAGTGCTCATCCCCACAAGTGCCCTCCTCTGTGCCGGTCACCCGCTTTCCTCTCTCCCCCACACGCCGTCAACCCTCACTGTGTGCTCAGTATTTAAGAGTCTCTTATGGTTTGCCTCCCTCCCTCTCTGCAATTTTTTTTTTTTAATTTTTAAACGAGAGAGTACATTCCCAAATGTTGTCCTTTTCATCTTTTTAATAAAATTTTTTTTGAGTGTTTATTTATTTTGAGAGAGAGAAAGAGAGGCAGAGAAAAAAGCAGAGAGAGAATCCCAAGTAGGCTCTGCGCTGCCCTTAGACACTTCTGATGACCTTGTCAGAATGAGTGCGTATGTGGCGGGTTCATGGATTTATGAATGAACTTTAAAAAACCCCAGTCTGGTAAATACAGCCAGGGAGCAACAGAGCTAGCCGGGGAGCACGCAGCCGGCCGGCGCGGCCACCCTCTCCGGCCGGCTCTCCTCACTTGCTCCCTGGGTCTCAGGGCCCACTCCTGTCGCCACGCCCTGGGCACCCGCCGCTCTCACTCAGTCCATCGCTTGGCATTTACTAGAACTTTTGAAAACTTTTGTGTAATTGTCTGCTTTCCCTCATGTGTCATAAGGGACAACCAGAGTTCTCTTGCTTCCCCTTGTCAATTTATTGTGGCAAATTTCAATGAATAGATACATGAAAGGGTAGCTTTCTAATCTGCGAGGTGAGCAGGGTGTACAGAGCCGAGGACCCAGGGAGACCCTTCGGCTTCGGGCAGGGTCATTTGTCGAGCAGCCCCCGTTCCACAGGGCGCTGCCGGGTGAACTGGGCTGTGCGCTGCTGATTAGGGCACACTGGCCTGCTCCCAGGTGACCCCAGGTGACCCCAGGTGACCACAAGCCATTCTTGTTTAGGTCACCAGAGAGCAGATCGTTTCTGGATTGTGGGGCCGGGTTGACCCCCCCACTTGCCCAAGGAGCTCCTCGTCGGTGGTCTTCATTTGTTTGCACCCGCGCTGCAGTATCTGTGAACCACCGTGGGCAATCCAAGGAAAGGGTGCGGCCTTTTGAATTCCGCACTCAAAAATAAACCAACCCCCGGCGTTCTGCCCTATTTTCCAGGTCTTTCCCTGCTGCCCTTTCCTAGGGAATAAATGCGCTAAGGTTGAAAAAACGGTCATTCCTACACACACACACCCCCTTGCCTATCCTCAGGAAGTAGCTTAAAGCCTATAGTTAAATAGTGGGCTTTTGATATTCTGGCGTCCTGTTAAAACCGGTGGACACTTTTGTTTTCCCTTAATAAATACGGATGTGGCTCATCCAAAAAATAAAAACAGGACGCTGCCTGTGCTGGGGAGGAAAGACTGGGACCGCTGGTTCTAAGACAGCTTAGACCGTCTTTTATGGCCGGAGAGAGTTACATGTGTGAAGAGGGAGAGATACATGTGTGGACACTTACGAGGACTTGACAGTAGAAGCCCTTGGGTTTCACTTAAGAAGCAGGTGTTTTGTGACTGGCGCCTTGCTTGGTTGGAGATGCAGCAAAAGGATGAATTATGGAAAATGATTCAGGAATTCCTTAGCAATTCAGCCTTGGGAGACCACCAGAGGCACACTGAGGACACGACCAATACTTCATCCTTAGATTGAGTAAAGAGTCATTTGTACCTGAGTATTTCACGCTGCATGTATGATCTCTTTGTTATGTGTTGTGCTTGTGGTTGCTGGATAAATCATGTTATCTTAATAAAGTTAAGATTTCGAAAAATAATTGAGTATGTCTAGCACTACGATGTCCTTCCTGTCTTGGTCACCCATGCCTGAGGACATCTATGTAGGGTCCATACGAACACTGGAGTGCCCACCTGGGAGCTATGACCCGGCCAGCACAAAACCAAGCAAAACAAAACCAAAGGTGCATCGTTCATCCCCTGTAGGCTCATCAGGTTTGGCCTATGGAGGGAAGGGAAAGGAAACCCTCCCGAGAGTCCAACACTGGGCTATCGCACTGAGTGCTCATGGTCACGTTCTTTCGTCTACACCTCCGAGCAACGACCGTTGACGAGGCATCTCCTCCCTACCAGAGTCCGGGCGGGCGTCAAGGAGGGAAGACACCGGTCCACACTTAAGACACTTTGCAGTGGGAGGGCAGATGTTCAGCTTCCAAGCCCGTGATTACAGCTGAGCGGGGAGGTGCCGAGGAAGTCTAAGGTTGTTCCAGAGGAGTCAGCAGGTATTTTGAATGAATAAGTGAAGCCATAGAAAGGAGGTGTTATATTTATTTTTCTTTTCTCCGTTTTGAATAGTGACATGAAAATCCAATTTGCCTTTGCATCAATAGAAATGAAGGCAAAATCAAAACCACCAGAAGTAAGAATATCCTTAGGACCCTGCACTTCCCCTGACGTTGAGGGAATTCAACAGGGTGGAAAGTCAGTGTGAGCCCCATCCCCCTACCCGCCCCCCACCTGCCCCCATCTGCCCCTCTTGTATTTGGTTTTCCATCGCCTTGATGGAAAATGTAAGGATTTTTCCATCCCCCCAGAAAATGCCCTCCTAAATTAAAAGAGAAAAAGAAAAAGAAAAAAATCAATTAGGAGGAAGAGGCAGAGCTTTTGTTTAAAATGCTTCATTCCTCAAAAAGCTAAAAATAGAACTACCCTATGAACCGGCAATAGCACTACTAGGAATTTACCCAAAAGACACAGGAGTGCTGATGCACAGGGGCACATGTACCCCAATGCTTATAACAGCTCTTTCAACAGTAGCCAAATCATGGAAAGAGACTAAGTGTCCATCGCCTGACAAATGGATAAACAAGATGTGGTTTATATACACAATGGAATACTACTTGGCAATGAGAAAGAGTGAAATCATGCCATGGGCAGCAACATGGATGGAACTGGAGGGTGTTAGGCTAAGTGAAATAAGTCAGAGAAAGACAGGTGCCATATGTTTTCACTCACATGTGGAATTTAAGAAACAAAACAGATGACCATAGAGGAAGGAAGCAAAATAAGATAAAAGGAGAGAGGAAGACAAACCATGAGACTCCTAAATACAGAGAACAAACTGAGGGTGATGGAGGGGAGGAGGGTGGGGGATGGGCTAGACGGGCCGGGCTCGGAGGAGGGCGCTTCTTGGGGTGAGCACTGGGTGTCACATGTAAGCGATGAATCACTGGCTTCTCCTCCTGAAACCACTACCGCACTGTGATTTAACTAACTAAAATTTAAATAAAAACAAAACTGGTGACACGGTGCCTCATTTTCAATCGTTGGGACAGGGCCACAGGGGAAGGTCTCAGATGGACGGTGCACGCGGCCCGCACCGTGCGGGGTTCCATGGTGTAATGGTTAGCACTCTGGACTCTGAATCCAGCGATCCGAGTTCAAATCTCGGTGGAACCTTTCTATTCCCCGTCATTTTGCGTGATTTCACTCCGGGGCCTGGATTTTTGCGGCGCTGCGACCCCAGTCTGGGCGCTCAGGGAAGGCCGCGCGCTCTGAACAGAGAGGAAGCGGATAGGTGGGTGGGAGGGCGACAGTAGCCAGCCCGAGCGGGCTGGGGGGCGGGGGGCGTCCCGGCGGGGGGCTGGGGGTGGGGGGGGCCAGGACCAGACCTCCCCCGGCGGCCTCTCGACCGCAGAAGGAGAGCGCAGCCAGACCGGGAACAAAAGCAGGAAAAGGTTGTGTCAGAAGTGGGATTCGAACCCACGCCTCCATGCGGAGACCAGAATCCCCGGCGCGGGGAAGCGGAGCTTGAGTCTGGCGCCTTAGACCACTCGGCCATCCTGACACCCGGCGTGCGCTCCGCGGGAGAGCGGCCTGCTTCGTGGTCGGAGCGCGCGCCCCGTGCGCGCCCCCGGGGCTCGGCGCCGCCGGGCGGGTCCCGGGACTGCGAGGAGCTGCGGGTCCTCGGCGGGTCGGAAACTCTGACCCCGGAGACTTCGCCCCCCGCGGAGGCTGCGCTCGGGGTCCCCCCCCCCGCGTCCCGCTCTCCCTGCCGCGCGGGGACCCCAGGGCGCGGGGCGCCGGCACGCGGACCGACCCCGCTGGCCCTGGAGAATCCCTTCGTCACCAGCGGCGCGGCCCGGGTCCCGGGAAGCCCGGGGTGGGGGAGCGGGTGTAGACCTGGGGAGAACACGGGCCGGTCGGTGTAGACGGCGGCGGGGGCGGGCTGGAGCGGAGCCGGAGTTGGCTGCGGGCGCGGACGGACGCGGGAACCCGGCGCGGCGGGAGGGGGCTGGGCCGCTGGGCTCTGGCGCCCCCTGCCGGAAGACCCCAGAGTCCCGGGGACTGTCCTCCCGGGGCCCGGGGACCGTCCGTCCTGCCCTCCCGGAGCCCGGGGACCGTCCCGTCCTGTCCTCCCGGAGCCCGGACACCGTCTGCCTGTCCTCCCGGAGCCCGGACACCGTCTGTCCTGCCCTCCCGGAGCCCGGGGCCCGTCCCGTCCTGCCCTCCCGGAGCCCGGGGCCCGTCCCGTCCTGCCCTCCCGGAGCCCGGGGCCCGTCCCGTCCTGCCCTCCCGG
>PITB01026883.1:0-20926 GCA_004024585.1 Paradoxurus hermaphroditus
AGGTACAATTTTGTTCATCAATAAAATAATGAAATTGATCCTCTTATAGAATTTCTCCGATTGAAAAAAAAATCTGAAAAATCTTTAAGAATTAGGACGACAGGAAATTAGGCTGTGTCTAGCAGGTAATTTGTTTAGTCATGCTAGGGTGTCATGCAATCTCATAAAACAAGAGAATATTATTAAAGGAATCCTTTCAGAAATGGGTGCATTTCACGCCATTGATTTAGACAGGCATATTCCAAGGAGTATAATTTCTCCGTAAATTAACTCAGGATCATCTCCTCCAGAAACAGTTACATTTAAAAATAAAATTGAAATGCAATATCCTACTCAAATCGGTCACACTACTATCGCTTAGGAAATTATTAGATAGATTACAGGCATATGTAGATAAATGTAAAAACATTTGGTAAGTATTAGAAGGTCCATTTATGTTGGACTTGTGTGCTCTCTACCTAAGAGTTTATAACTGCATTCAAGCAGGTAGTAAAATATCAACTTGTGGAACTTTCTTAATAAACCAATTAATAAATCAACCGTGGGAAGAACACTTACTCCAGTCTTTCACACATGGAATAAATCCATCATTGCCAGGCCTCTGAGTTCCATAGAACACTCTTTTATGTTTCCCATTCAACTTGAATGAGAATTTCTACTAGATCTCATTCCAGATCCCCCAGGAGACAGAGCTACCTTTCAGCAATCGGTACTTTACCAAGGTCTGTACTCAAGTTTGAGTGTCTCGGTAGACACAAAATCAGAAATACGGGATTACCGGATTTCACTCTGACGGTCTTTCTTCTCAGAAAGCATTATCAAAGAACATCCCCTTCATTCGAGGCACTTCTGACAGCTGACGTTTATCTCTGTGACCTCTGCTTTCTGGGGAAAAAAAAGTACAATTTGTAGATGCATTTAAACGTTAACATTTTTTTCCAGCAGGTAGGAAAGAGTAAAACAACAAAAGAGTAGTTTTACTATGTAAGTGTATCGTGACTTAAACTCTCAAGCATTGAAGCCATATGTCATGGCCCTCTGCATGAGTTTAGGAGAGTCAGAGAGTTTTTCCAAGTCACAGAATTAGTTACTTCAGGAAGTAGTGTTATTTAGTTTGAAGGCACAAATTGCATGAGCGTTCAAAAAGTTTACCAGGCTCTGGAACTACAAGTAAAATGATTAATTTTCTCTACTTTTTATCCTTTTATGGAGCATATCTAAGGGATCCTTTAAATTAACAGCTCAGTTTCCTTTTCTATAAATAATTTGTCCTCCACACAGTGTGGAGTCTGCTTCTGAACAAGAGACATGGCAGTGGCAGCACAGACTCTAGACCCAGCCTGAACGGGCTTGAATTCCAGCTTTGCCACTCACCAGCTCTGTGCCCTTTGGGTAAGTTACTTGACCTCTCTGAGCCTGTCTTTCTTCCTCTATAAAACTGGGATTTCATGGCACCCTTTTTTATCCGATTGTTCTGTGTATTTTGGAAAGTTGCCACAAAGTCGTTTGCCTATAGCTCCATGAGATGGGCAAGGGGAGAAGAAAGGTGAAACAGATCAGCCCGAGAACACCGTGGGGTCAAAAAAGAACCACTTTTCTGCACAGGAAGGAAAACACCATGCTCTTTGATATTTATCGACGGTGCACCAATATAGTCATCCTTATTTTATGTGGAAGCAAAGGTAAATCTTTTACTTATAAACTTGAAATACTAGATAAAGTGGACTACGATCAGCAGGTGTTTGGGAGAGACAGGGTGCCATACTATGAATTTCCTACATTGTGTCACTTATCACGTGCCCGTCCTGAACACAGTAGCAATACAAAGATGGAAAGAAAGATGATGGGTGAAGGGTAACACTAGACCATTTTAATCCGTTGGTGCAAAGTTCCAGAAAACAGACAGCTGGAGTTAGGAGTCGCCCTCCTCCATGCTCCGCATTCACTGTCTCCTTCGCAGGTTGAGAGACTGCCTTGGTCCTTCCAAACCGTTCAAGATCAATCTTGAGTGTGGATTTATCCACTCACCTCTTTGCTCATAAATTTAACCAATGTTAACTGAGCACCTACTTTCTGTCTGAGACTCTGCCAGGGAGCCACATGAGACACAGTTGGGGGCGGGGGAGAGGGGTGTGAAGGAAGATCTATGTTCACAAAGATGAATAAGTAAGACACCATCCTTATCCTCAAGGCACACATGCTCTAGTGAGACATATAAAACAAGGATCCAAAGCAAATCAAAATCCAAGCAAAAGTCATGGCATGCATAACTAAATGAGGCGTGGGAAGGAGCCCAAGAGAGAAGGAAGTGTCTAGCACCACTCAGAAAAGACTGGAAGATTTTTCTCGAGAGAGAAGAAGCTTGATTTAGGGCTACAAGAAAAGTAGGATTTATCCAGGTCAAAAGGGCAGAAAAGAGGGCATGAGGGAGCAGCACGGGCAGAAGAAACATCCAGCAAAGACACTCGGTCCTACAGGAACTCCCTCCGCACGGAGCGTGCTTCATAGCGTTTGCGATTGGCACGCAGGGCATTGTGTGGCAGTGCGGGGTTTCCAAGCACAGTAAAGACACGGTGTTTTCAAAGGGCCACAAGTGACAGTGTGATGGAAGGGCTACTTCCAAAGCCTCGCTACCGTCCCGGGTTATCTGATTTCCTGAGTGAGGAAGACAAGGCAGAGCCCAAGGATGAAGACAGCCTTTAACTGAAGAACGTGCCACTTTCCTGAAGGACCAGCTTCCAGGAATTTTTGGAAGGCAGGAAAGGACTATTCTCTCCTGCGTGGCCCATGTCCCCTCCAAACATCTTGAAAGAGACAATTCTGAGCGTCAGTCATAACTCATGGTCATCTTGTTAGTCTCATGATGTCACTGATGCACAGTGTGTGCTTTCTACATGTTCCCTAAATCGCAAACATGGTACCTTCCGTTAATGATTGAGAATACTGATTTGTGCTGAAGAGTCTTTAGTCTAATTATGGAAAATATGCCCATCCACCTCAAATCGTGGAAAAGAGAAAGCAACCAGAGTTACCCAACCCCATGTGTAAAGACCCAGAGGCCTGGACATCGGTGTGGCTTGTGAAAAATAAATAAACCGAGGACACTCAAAGGAGATTTTGATGGGGGCATCCAGGTGCCTCAGTTGGTTGAACATCAGACTTCAGCTCACGTCATGATCTCACTACTCAGTGAGTCTGAGCCCTGAACCCACCATGGGGCTTCCCGCTGTCAGCTCAGAGCCCACCTCAGATCCTCAGTCCCCCTTTCTTTCTGCCCCTCTCCCGCTTGCTGTCTCTCTCAAAAAATAAATAAATGTCAACAATTTTTTTAAAAGAGGGGTTTCAACAGCTAAATTTCAGATCAAGAGGAGAAACGACCCCCTTGTTGCCAATACCAGAAGATGTAACAATGGATCATGGCCATCCATGCTAGACAGGCCACGTGTCCACACCTCACTCAGCCTCCGGGCTCATTCTCCAGTGAAAACCACGACACTCTCCAAAACATATTCGAAGTAATAGCAGAGTCTGTCGTAAACACTGCAATATCTGACCCTTTTCATTCATATAATAGCGCTATAAAAAGGGATCTGGATTTTCCCTACCAACGTTAAATTTGATAGGACTCAACCAGTTCAGGTTTTCATGGCTCTGCAATATAGATGAAGAAAAGGGACAATAATCCCAGCGTTTTCTTTACTTCTCCAGTTTCTCAGAAAGCAGCATGAGTCAGCCCCCTCCAAAGAGCCGCGATGGAATCCGAGTCGGTAAACACATCTCGAGGTGGACCGCTGAGCGCTCCGCATCCCCTCCCGCTCATCGATGAAGGTCAAACAAAGCAACGACAACAACAACAACAAATCGTGCTACATCTGGAAGCGCTGTTCACCGAGCTAAGCTACCAAGCCCGTGAGGCGTTTTAATCCCACAGTCCAGCGCCTGTAAAATCTGCCCCATCCCTTCAGCATCGGGGAAAGACCCTGGGAGAGGAATGCGTAGGACAAGTAAATGGGGGCGGGTATAAATTAAAGAGCAGCACCTGTCTCTGCAGCTGGCCTGCAGACCTCCCTTTAATGTGCTGTCTGCTGGGAAATGGAGGCGGCTCAGGTTACGCGGCGGCCTGAGCCTGCAGAAAGGAATTCTGCGACCAGAAGATGTGAGGCTTGATCTGCGGCCAAAAACAATGGTGCAAGGTACAAAATGAAAATCTCTGTCAGGACAAAGGCACTCAATCAGGAACAACGCGCCACTTGGCCCTTTGAAGCTATGAACCCCAAACCGAAGTCACAACTGGATTAACAACTGGTTGATCCCCTTTTACCTTCTAAATGCTTCTCCGGCTGGAACTACTTGTCGAAATCGAAATGAGAAGAATCCCGCCGCCAGCGGCGCGCGGTGTCTTCCTTCAGGGCTCCTTCTGGCTGGTCTCGGGGAAAAGCGACTTGCAAGATTTATGCTCCTCCGCCTTCCGTCCATGTTTTTTTCCATTAAAGAGAGAATTTAGAGCAAAGTTACCCGTGTAACTCCAACCCGGGGCTGGAGAAGTCCTCGCTGACTTGCAAAATAACTGTGGCTTCAGCAGGATTGTGTGCCCAATCGTAACAGAGGTGAAGCCCATAAAAATTGTGTGCACATCGTTTTAAAAAACAGGAGACAAGACCCTGGAAGCTGGTCCACATTGGATCTTTGGTTTGTTTGGCCACATAGAACCGCAGCTAAGTTTGAATAATGGGAACAAATAGAATCTAGAGGGAGGGTATTTCCAAGAAAAGCCTAGAAGAACACACACACACACACACATCCATCATGTATATATATTTGGGGATGATGGATATATATGATATCCATCATATATGTATAAAGATATATATATACATACATATATATGCATATATATACATACATAAAAATAAAGATATATATACATGTATGTATATATATGTGTGTGTGTGTATATATATATATATATATATATATGTATAATTTTTGGTGGCCCTAGATGCCCACAGAATGGGAGTCAATGAGAGTCAACACAGGTGTGTGTAGGATGATTTCTGAGGGCCAGGAAGGGACCTTTGCTTTCTCCTCTGTACACCGATGCCTGGAAATCCTATAATGGAAAGCAGAATCATCCAAGCCCCAGTCAGAGCCTGGATAAAATGCAAAGACACTGGAAAAGTCTCAGTAAGATGAAATTCACAGTGAGCCCTGAGCGGCGGAACCCTGCCCGAGGCTTAGCAAAAGGTGACAGAGGGAAATCAGGAATGCCTCGGCTCCTTGAAAGTCTGGAGCTTTCGAGGGGCATCACCCAGTGGGGTCAATGAAACAGGATGTGAAGCTTGGACACCGAAGCCAATTTTTTTTTTTCCTCTTCAACTTTGGCTGTACATGAGTTCTGACTATAACAGATGGAGCTGATTGGGTCAAACAGTATGTGAAATGAGAAGGGGGCCTGTGCCCAAGAAGGAAGCAAGTGCCCCAGGTGTCTAGTCCCAAAGATTTTGGCAGCGAATTTAGACACAGGGGAGAAAAATCATTTATTCATGGAAAACTTTCAATGAACCGTTTTCAAAGATGTCTAAAATATGTATTGCCAGTTTCCATTGTAAGCAGGTATAAGCAAAGTTTCATTGTTAGCTTGGAGAAATGATTCCACTTCATTAAATTTTTGCTTAATATTCTAATTAAAGCATTAATGACAGGGAACTCATTCATTAAAATACATGATCAAAACCCTTGCAAAGAGGGTTTTGTTTTTTCAGTGACACTCTCTTCCTTGTGGAACATTTGCAGAAACTTAAACCATTTTTAATACAAATATACAAGTTTCTCTTAGGAATCGCCTCTCTCCCTCTCAAACACATACACACACACATTATACACATTCTCCCTCCCTCCCCCCCCTCCCCCTCTGTGTGTGTGTGTGTGTATGTGTGTGTGTGTGTGTGTGTCTGTGTATGTGTCTATAGGAGAGGACACAAATTTGATCCACGTCCCCATTTGCATTTGTGAACATACCCCAACTCCATCACCATAAGAAATAATTGTATTCTGTCCCTTACTCTGCTTCACTGAATATACTGAAGAGAACCCTCCATTACATCTGCACTGACTCTATTGAATGAGCTGTTGATCTTCTTGGGCATTTTCACCAAGTTCGAAAATGCGCCGTTATAAGTGCCCCTGACTGTGGTGAATTATGAATCTGCATTTGACATCCATCATATCGTTTGCTCTGTGCTCTGTCTGGTGGGAAGAGGAATGGGGTCAAATAGCAATTAAAGCATGGGCACATTCAAGAATTCTTAGCACTTTCCAATATTACTTATTTTCATCAAGACTCCAGCCAAGTATCAGCTTGCTCACAGAAAGGCAATATTTTGGATAAAAAGGGTAAAATCTAGCAATTCACGACTACTTTCAGGCTACTGACCACATTGTGGAGTTACGTGAATTTTCGGTTGATTTTCAGATGTTACGATATTCAAGCGCACTGAGAATCCATTTGACACTTGATTTCAAATGTCGCCCTACTGCCGAGAAACCATGTCACGAATCCAACATCGTATTGGCAATAATTAGCTTCAAGTGCCAAACGTAACTTTTCCAGGTCTGAGACCCTGTAAATAAAATTATATTTTTAAAGGCAGAAGGTTGGCAGGAAACCTAAACTTCGTTTAGGCATTAACTTAGAATTTCTCAGGAGCACAATTCAGCTTCAATATGTTTTTGAAGGCGAAGATTGTAAATCAGACCGACACTTGCAGGAGAGAGTCTCGTATTTGTCATATGACGCAACATGCCTATCCAAAGCAAATCCAGTTGAGAGGCAGACCCAAGCTTACTGTCACTTTTCAGAATGCCGCTCGCAGGCTACAGTCACAGAATATTACTTATTGAGTCTCTCCCTTCTGTATGCACGAAAGTATTAGCCAAGCCTTTCTCTGATGTGAGGAGTGGAGCTCTACCTAATTCAGAATTATACCTGAAGGTAGCAGCCATCACAATACAGGAGGGAACAGAAGTGATTTCAACTGTCTTGTGTTTTGTTTTTTTTTCCCTCTATAAAAATGTAGTTCTCCCTCTTGAAAGCCTAAGTCTAGACTTTTAAAATAATTTATTGTAATTAGACAAATCATTCTATATAAACATTTCAATTTAATTTAATAAACAAGGATTAAATATACAAGGTAAAATCTGGGATGCAAAGAAAACTAAGACAGTGTCCCATGGGACTGCCCCATGTCTCACGACATCTATAACTATATTATGAAGGAGAATGTTTTAAACACTTAATGAATTTGTATACAAAAATCTGAGAACACATAAGAGCAATACTTCTCTGGTGAAGCCAGGATGTCTTCAGGGGGAAGTGACAGTTGATCTGTTTCTTGAAAATGAGTGGAATTTCAAGAAAGATGAGATGGCAGGTAGATCCTTAGAAGAGTCTGGGACCTGGGATGACCAGCCATGGCAGAGAGCCTAAGATAATCACATTTGTAAAGAAGCTTTACTGCCAACGTCTTTCATCGGCTACTTGGGATTTCAAAAGAGAAAAATTGACTTGTACTTATGGTCAAAAAGAGAAGTGGCCTGTAGTCTTTGTCCCTTCTCATAACCACCACCAAGTGCATGGCAAGGACTATCGCCTACTGTCTCATCCAAAGGATGGATTAGAAGGCATGTTAGTGAACAATACAAAGTCGACTATCTCGACCGTCTACTGAAAGCACTTCTACCAAGCTCACTAATGATATCCTTGACACTGAACGCTCCCTCCCCGACCCCAAGATAATTCTTTTTTTTTTTAATTTTTTAATGTTTATTAATTTTTGAGAGAGAGAGAGATGGAACACAAATGGGAGAGGGGAAGAGAGAGAGAGAGAGAGACAGAATCTGAAGCAGTCTCCAGGCTCTGAGCCGTCAGCACAGAGCCCGACGTGGGGCTTGAACTCACAGCCATGAGATCATGACCTGAGCTGAAGTCGGACACTTAACCTACTGAGCCACTCGGACACCGCCAAAATAATTCTTATTTCTCTTCTTGGCTATATTTGACACCTTCTT
Organism: Paradoxurus hermaphroditus; assembly: GCA_004024585.1. NCBI lineage: Eukaryota > Metazoa > Chordata > Mammalia > Carnivora > Viverridae > Paradoxurus > Paradoxurus hermaphroditus. Next base: position 8,068 of record PITB01026883.1, read on the forward strand.
TATGAGACAGCTTCTCTGATCTTCCTAGAGCCAGCATTGCCCTCTTCTTTCAACCATTCTTAAAAGTCAGTATCATGGACTTCCATAGCATTAGCTAAACATATATGCTAATGAACTTCAAATCCATATCTCAAGCTCGGATCCCTTTCCCGAGTTCCAGACTTATATATCCCTTGCCTACTGACCATCACATATTCTACTCAATCTTATATCACCAACAATAAAGCAGTCACTAAATCCTGATTTTTATTCCTCTTTACTATTTTCTCAACCAATCCACCTTTCTCTGTTCATATAACAAAAAATCCAGTTAAGTCCAATGCGGCTGCTCCAAACAAGTTCTCCAACAACTCTCGAATACTCCCACTTCCTCTGGTCTTTCTTCTCTCTTTCATCCTTCACCTTGCAGCCAGAATGATTCATCCCACTACAAATATGATTCTGTCACACCCTTGTTTTAAACAGAAGACTTCCAGTTGCTTGTTGTGTAAGGTCCAGGGTATTTTTGTTGGTTGATAGTACCTTCATTATCTAGAGTCTTCTTACCTGACAAACTTCACCAGACTCAGCATCCTACCCTTCATATCCTGTGTAACTCATTGTATTGAACATCTTTAATATTTTTATTATGGGTGTCCTTTTCTCTTGCCCAGAATCAGTCCATTCACCCATTTTTCCCATCTTGGCTCAGTTTAAATACTACCTGTACCCACCAGTACAGTTAAATACTTCTGTAACCAACTTTCCTGCACAACACACCATTCACTGTCACCACAGGCATGAGGTAAGGTGCCCTACTAACCACACTTTAAAATCTTACCTTTTCCTCTAACATAGCATGTAGTACACTTTATTTACTTATTTAGGTATTGATTTTATTTTTTCTGCTCTACAGCTAATAAATACTAAAGGAAGTTTTTATCTTTTTTATTCTGTGTCCTCAGTGCACGTCATAGAATCTGGAATATGGCAAGATGCCCAATCATTATTTCTAGATCGAGAAAGAACATGGATATGTAAAGATCAAGTACTTTCTGAAGCAATTAGTGTTGTACTAGTAATTTTGAGACATAATTGGCAAAATCAAGATCGGTAAAAGTGATTGATCCAGATGATGACAAATGTTAAACCTTGAGCTAAAGTGATTTTTTTTTAATTTGTATATGTTAATCTGATTTTATTCACAATAGGAAAAAGATCTGTAAGCAGGAAAATGATGTGAACAGACCATGGCTTTTGAAAAGGGTAACGATGGCAACATACGGAACGGGTTGGAGAGAAGGGATACCAATGAGGCACATAGCTTAAAAGAGAGACTGTGTACCAATGTCACAGCAACAGGAATGAAAAGAACAAAAAGGATTTAAAAGGCAGTGTGGACATAGGACTAATAGCACTAAAATATCCCCTGGATGTGTAGGGGTGGGGGAAAAGACTGCTTTAAACATGACTTTTAGGCTCCAAAACAGAAGACACAGGGGAACAAGATTGTTAGAGGCAAGAACAAGGTAAGAAATGATTAGGTCCTTTTATCCTTTCTGAATTTGAGAAAAACTCAACAAGCAATTAGAAATGTGGATTTGAAATTCAAAAGAAGAAAAGTAAGTAGAGGTTAAAAAAATACATGTTTGGGTTTTATCTGTGGAAATCTGTAGACGGTTGAAGCTCCAGGGTAAGAAAAGAAGGAGGAAAGGAGAGGGAAAGTTTACTTAGTGGAGTTCCTCCGTCCAGGACAAGCAGAAGACGAACAAGCAAAGGAGGAGAAGAAGGGGGGCTGGTAGATACAGAAGAAGAAGTAGGAGAAAGTGCTATAGTTTAACCACAGTAAAGAGAGTATCAGAGAAGAGAAATATGAATTCATCTCGATTAATTCCCGGGGATGGAATAGGATAAGGACAAAATTCAATCTTTGGGTTTAAAATCAGTAGATAACTGGGGATGTTGAGAAAGCTGTTTCAATCATGCGTTGTGATTGAAATGCCATTAAAATGGGTGGACAAGCAAATAGAAGGTAAGACAATGGAAGCCATGTTCTTCCAGTATGTATGATGATAAAAGAAAGAAAAAGGATGAAGGTAGAAGGAAAGTCGTAGAAACATTGGAGGAGGAAATCACCTGTGGGATCTGGAGGGAAATACTCAGGGGAGCTGGAGATTGGGTCAGTGCATAAAAACAAGGGATAATTTCAGGGGCCAGTTTGTGGAGGAGAAAAGAAGCAGTGGCCATAGAACCCAGGTAGAAGTAATGAGACTTCTGTGGGGAAAAGCAAGGAAGAAAGCAAAATGATCCAATCTTTATGTGAATGCAATAGGATTGGAAGTAAGAGTGGGAGGCAGGAAAAAAACTTCCTGAGTCTTTAGGGGTGGGTAGGAATTACCCCAGGTGACACTGTGGCATTCCAGGGAGAAGTGTTAACATCAGCTGAAGCATAGACACAGAAAGCATCATATTAGACATAATCATTAGAAGTGACTCACTGTGGGTGCTGATTAAGTGCAAGGTAGATGGTGCAAGAGATGACATGGGAAAAGAAGATGTGGATAAACGACATTGAGATATTAACAAGCATGGACTTCAGTCTCCTGTAGGTAAGAGGGAACTGTTGAAGGTTGTAGGCAAGGGAGTGAGATGGGAAGTGATACGCTGAGAATAGATGACTCCGGCTGTTCTGGGGAGGAGGGGTTGACCTGTCCAGAGAAAAACACATAGCCAATGCCAAGTGTGCACAGTAGTTTAGCACAGAGTGGCACAGGACAGAGAGGATACAAAAAAGTCAACATGTATTTGGATGGGTGGGGGGGGGATTCTACAGGAACTTGTCTTTGGGATTTAGGGATTTAGGAAAAATGGGAAAACCAAGGAAAATCTCAGGATTCTATTTTGAATAATTTTACAGATTTCAATGTCACATACTAAGAGTAGAGGAGTAAAGCAGATATTAGAGGGAAAGATAGCTCAGTTTTGAATATGTTGGATGGCAGGTTTTCATCGGACTTTTGGATGGAGACATTTAATAGGTTATTAGATAAGTGTAAGATTTATGAATGTGAATAAGATTAAGATGGTAAGTAACCTGGTGGGCTAAGAATGTAGCCCAAGAATGTCAACAATTAAGAGAGTAGAGAGAGGAAGATTAGACAGAGGACTGGTCAGAGGAAGAAGGAAGGAAGGAAGGAAGGAACGAATGAATGAACCAATGAACAAAGGAGAGAGGAAGGAGGAAGGGAAAGAAGAAAAGAAAGAAGGAGGGAGGGAAGGAAGGAAGGAGGGAAGGAAGGAAAGAAGGAAGGAGGGAGGGAAGGAAGGAAGGAGGGAAAGGAGGGAGGGAGGAGGGAAGGAAGGAAGGAGGAAGGGAAAACTAAGATAACATGGGCATCCCACAATCTAGTAGTGGAGGGAGAGCTCCAAAGCAAGAACGGAATCCACAGTATCCAACATAGCTTGTGCCAAAGTGAGGTAAACTCCAAAAAAAAAATCCCATTGGACTTAGCAGATTGAAGGTCATTTGGGGTTTTAGTGAAAGCACTTTCAGAGGAACAATGACAGGAGAAACCAGAATACAGTGGTATGAGAAGTAAATAAGACTTACGAAAATGACATGGTGGGGCAGTAATATTAGGCTGCCCAGAGCCCCACTCTGTGTTAGAAAGACCTACAAGAAGGTGAAACTGAATAGCCTCTGAAGGAAGACTAGATATCCACCAGCTGGACAAGGAAGAGGCTTTACAGGGTGGAACACCTGCAAAGCACAGAGGTATGAGACAAGTCGGTGGACAGGTCAAATCAGAGGAGACTTTCAGGCCTTACTAAGGAAAAGGTATTTTATCATGAGGCAATAGGGAGCCATCGCAAGATTGTGATCATTCTATTTGTGATTTACATTGGCAGAATAAGAGTGAGAAAGGGCTAGCGGCAAGGCAAGCATAGCAGGAAGGAAGATTTTATAATAGTATAGAGGGAGGTGACAGTGTAAATTAATAGCAGAAATTGGATAGGGTAAGAATTATTAAGAGTTAGTGATTAAGTGGGTGTGGGATTAAGGCATGGAAAAAATAGGACTCAAGGTAAAGACCAACGAGTCTGGTTTAGTTGATTAAGGTGGAAGGCAATTCCAATTATGGAAGTGAACAGAAAAAAATAGATCTATCTGGAGGGAAGAAAAGATCATGACTGCAGTTTGAAATATTTTGCATTCGACATTTCTTTTAATGTCTCCAAGGTTTCTTTTATTGTCCAGAGAAGTTCCTGGACCTAGTGTGCCTGGTGTGTTAGATGAGTCACAGAAATGTAGAGTCTGAGATTAAGAAGGACTGGGGGTCATGATGAGTCTGGTCTGAAATTCACTGTATTGAAGAGATTCCAGAGAAAAGGAGTGGTGGTGATGCTTAGTGACCTTCACATGCTTCGAGGTGGTTCAGATTCTCCATCCTTAGGGCAGAACCGACTCTGGTAATTAAACCTCCATAGGGAGGTGGAGGGTAGGATTGAATGAAATCAAACTATATGAGTTGGGGTGATTCAGAGACTGGAAATCAACTATGCTCTGATGGATCCTTAAAATCTCTTTTGCTACCCTCCCTACCGCTGTTCACAACAAGAGTGTGGGAATGGCAGTGAAGGACCTAAACCCAGAGTCTTCTGGAATTCTCTAACAATGGAGGATTCAGAGGTGCCTTGGGGAGGTAGACTGTAGAAAAGAAGCCCTCATCATCACCATATGTTGCCAAAGCAGTGCAAGATGGAAATCTGTCTGCCGTGATGTGACCCAAGCAGAGCAGGTCACTTTGTCCCTTGCAATTTCACGTGGCCTCCATAAGCCTTGTCACACTGATGTTCATATTAACCTGATCGCAACCGCACACACATTTTGGGAATGGATGACTAGTATAAGGGATTGGCTTTTATGCTGTATCTCTCTTTCCCCTTGGCCTTGATCACTGTATATTGAATTGCTTCTAGGTCAATGTGAACCCTACGGTGAATCTTCAGACAGAGGGTATGATTTCCTTGGAGCATAAGTATTGTACAAGAAAGTAATCTCTCCTCCATTTTAAATACAAAGTGTCATTTGCTCCAGAATAACTCAAGGAAATTTCTCCTGTGTGTGTGTGTGTGTGTGTGTGTGTGTGTGTGTGTGTGTGTGTGTGTTTAGGCACCCCCCAAGTCGAAATTCCAGTGGGAATTTCAGAGGCTCTAAATTATAGCCAAAGAATAATTTTTCTTCATTTAGAAGGATGGGAATCCCTAAAAGGTTTCAGGTTATGGAGGACTAGTGGCCCCAAAGTAAAAATTTCCCAGGGAAATGTTTCAGTCACTAAACAGAATGGAATTCATTTCAGGTTCAAGCTATTTGCCTCGTGCTTTTATTGTCTTCGTAGGAAAAAAAGAAATAGGAAAAGAAATCTCACCAAAGATCTAGTCAGAATTGGTGAGCAAATTGGTGAAGACAAGTTTATCTTTGCTTTGACCTGCTTTAATATAAATTTTAACTTCTGCATCCAAAGAACAACTTTATATTTTTATATTAAGCATGGCAACGATATTTTACAAACTTAAAATACAGTAACTCTAATTCTGGCAAGGGCTAAAATTTGTCATTGCCAAATACTTTCCACTTTAACCTCATTTCTTCTTGGTTGAAATTTGTACAAAAGCTTTGCCTCTAAGGGGCAGGGGTTTCTCTGCTCAGAGGTGAGTTGACTTTCTAAAAAGAAAATTTGAAGTCTTCTGAGCCACTTAAAGTCATAAGCACAAAAAGCAATAACCCCTACTGAACCTTTAAAATGTCAAAATCCTTGAGCTTTAAACACAAAGATCCATGGAATGAGAATCAACTGATTTTTCAGGTAAAATCTTAACAGTTTTAAGAATGGCTCAAAATTATATCAGAACATTAGATTTAGTCGTGATAACTGAGTAGTTTTTAAACAGTCTCTAGAGACTGACATATACACATACTTAGAGGAAAAAAAAACTTTAAAACAAATATTTTAGGAGATAAAGGCTTTGATAGAGTGAAGAGTAAAAATGCTAAATCAGAGTAGCAGTTTTTATTAAATTATTTTATGCATGCACAGAGTTTTACAAGTCAACATATTTTACAGACCTTACCCTGAAATCAGAAGTCCTCTACTTCACTACTGTTCTTCATCCTACCCCTCTGCAAGTGACTACTGACGATTCTTTAAGCAGTTTATTGGGATACTCACGGCCGCAGTTCTAAATAATAAACTTTTCCTGCTACCTCTTGATTCATAATTTGGAGGCATCGTCTATTAACTTTCTGCCAGAAACAAACAGCATCCTTACATCCAGTCACATCCTGTATCCTTTTCTCTACATCCTCCCAGAAATTTATTGAACCTTCATTACGATCATTGTAAGCATGATTTACTTTGTTTGGAACTAATAAGTGTATTTTTTTCTTACTTTGCTGTCGTGATTTTTCTGCCATTATCATTAATGCTTTCAAATTCTCCAAGTGAATTTAAAAGACTCTGGAATGCTCTTTTTCACATGTCAAGCACTTCAGGAAGCGAGCAATTCAAGGAGAGTCTGTGGTGTGTGTGTGTGTGTGTGTGTGTGTGTGTGTGTGTGTGTGTGTGTGTTTTCCTTGCAACTTCCTTGAGTATGCTGTCTCTGTCCAGTCTGGAAGTTGTGTTTTATTCCTCCTCCTAAATTGCTTCCTGGAATATAAAAAATAAAAAAAAGTCATCCAGATTATACTGTTTGAATTGTGTAAAGACTAATGTATTAAATCTTAGTTTTTTTGCGCCAATTAGGAGATAATATGACAACAGATTATGAGCAACTTCCACGCACGCTGCAGTTCATCGGTTTTCAGGGGAAAAGTTTTGTGGAGACTGATCGAACTCTTGGTTTTCCTATAAAATAAAAAACTAGTTGAGGTCCCAAATTCTAATGATACAAAGGAGATATTTCAGACTCACTCCTTTGTTTGGTAGCGTTGGCATTTTTACTCTCTCCTAAAGAAAAATGCAACCCACTCTATGATGGCAGATTTGCTTCCAGAATTTTTGCAGATTATTATGATATATTTTGTAATTTAACACAATTATCAGTGAATAGGGGATACTCTTCATATAGCACATTTGGTGAAAGTTATCTCTGAATACCTTACAAGTTTGCAAAACATATGCATGATATATGATATATATAACATATATGGTTCACACAATAAAATATTTATGGGGTCTGGAATCTTTTTTCTTACACTGAAAGGTAATTTAAATTTAATTAGAGCTTTATAGGATAGATCGTGAGAACCAGTTATTGGTGAAAGATTAAAGATGAATGTTGAAATTATATTATCATTTCCTTTTTTATTTAACATTTATATTATATTATATTATATTATATTATATTATACTATACTATATTATATTTTTTATTTGAGAGAGATTACACAAGCAGGGGAAAGGGACAGAGGTAGACAGAGAGAGAGAGAGAGAGAGAGAGAGAGAGAGAGAGTCTTAAGCAGGCTCCACTCTCAGTAGAGTTCGATACAAGGCTCCACAACCCTAAGATCATGACCTAACCCAAGGTCAAGAGTTGGTCACTCAACTGACTAAGCCACCCAAGTGCACCTCCTTAATTTTAAATGAAAGCTATAACTGAATATCCTGAGCAGGCTGAAATTACTTTGAAATCCTTCCGTTACATATTTGGGGAGATTAGTTTTCCTTCTAAGTGTTATTGAAACAAAATAGAGAAATGTTTTAGATATACATTATAGCCTACAGTACCGCTGTGACCGATTCAGCCTAGAATGGATAAACTAACAAGTGAAAAGTACTTGTACATTTGTAACATTAAAAACATTAAATATTGATAAAAACTTGGTGTGTTAAACTACATATGCATCAGTCTAAAATAGGGAATCACTGTGTCGCTGAACATGGTTATGTTACATATGTGGAACAACTAAAAGTTTCAAGTATAATAAAGATTCAACTTAATCATTTACACACTCACTCCCTTTTAATGATAAACGGGTACAGATTTTGTAATTCTTTTTTATCCTTATGTTAGTTTTGTTCATATCATATTTATTAAAATATAACTTAATGTCTGTTGACTCTAATAATAAAAATTGGGGATGTATTTCATTTTTTCTCGTAATTTATTTTTAATTGTATTTTACAAAGGATTATTGCACATGTAGCGTGGCTGCAGTAATTATGAAGAGAAGAAGGGTACGTGTACAGCTATATTTGGAGGACAGAGAGACGATAGAAGAGGGGTCACATGAGATTGGGTGAATTCTTGGAAACCCTCCATGTCTGAAAATATTTTTATTCTACCCTCGTGCCTTCTTAATAGTTTGCCAAGATCCAGAACTCAAGGACAAAACAATTCTCCTTCAGGGTTTTGAAGTGGTTCTTTTATTTATTTACTTACTATGTATTTATGTATTTATTTCCAGTGCTGCTCTAAGAAATCTAAAAGTAATCTGATTTTGAGCTTATATATGCCCCTGGTTTTCTTTCTTTCGTTTTTCCTTTCTTTTCTTGTTATCCTTCTTCCTTCCCTTCTTGCAACAAGGCAGATACAATGATCTCTGTTCTATGAATACGAAACTACCTTTTAAGGTTGTTATTAAACATAGTCATTGAATGAATGAAAAAGGGTATCAATCAGTCCAATGCCAATATGATTAGAGATAATGGAAGATCAGCAGGTGCAAGTTGTTTGCTTAAATTCATACCGTATGCTCTTTTGTAATAGGTTAGCAAGGTTATTATAAGAAAGGAAATGATGAATGTGAACATGTCTCCTCTTCTGCCTACCACTTAGTAGGTGCTCAGTAAATATCAGCTTCATCTCGTGGCCCATCCTGACATCCACCAGCCTTTCAGGGGTATCGATAGGACTAGAATGCATATCTCTAGCTCACGGCAACATTTTCTGCGGCTTTTAATAAACAATACTCATAAGGCTCAAAAAACTATTTTTAGTAGGATTGGTCACCTGTGAGATATGAAATTTGTCACTTATCAAAGAGCAAAATGGAAAATTGTTAGATGGTGACAGTATATTTTATAAAACCACATGTTCCAATTTTCAACACATTTCACAAAGTGTTTTCTTTGGGTGTCTTCGTTTTCTTTTATGCAGGCCTGCTTTTTTCTTTTCTGTTCTTTCTTTCTTTCTTTCTTTCTTTCTTTCTTTCTTTCTTTCTTTCTTTCCTTCTTTCTTTCTCTTTTTTTTTTTTTTTTTTTTTTTTTTTTTTTTTTTTTTTTTTTTTTTTTTTTTTTTTTTTTTTTTTTTTTTTTTTTTTTTTTTTTTTTTTTTTTTTTTTTTCTGTGTCCTCTGTCAGTCTTGCTTTGGTTTACACTTTAGAGCCTCTCAGCTTCGTCTCCTGACCTTCTAGTGACAGCGTCATCATTGTTCAGAAACTGCGATTAGGACTCGTGATAGTTGCATGCCAAATCTTCTCAGGGGAGGAACGCTCACGTGTTCCACGGCATTTGTTTTACTTCAGTGAACAGGCTCAAAAAATGACCTCAGAACAAAACTGACCATTACCTGGGAGTGCTATTTTGTTTGTTTATTGTTTTTTTTACAGGAAAAAAAAAGGGAGCTTTTCCCCTTAAGTAATCATTAAGTTAATAATTTAAATGCAACATGTGAAAACTTTCTGGATACAGATAAGCCTAAGGCATTTGCTGGAAAGGCATAGATCATAAAATCACAGCATTTAAAGACTGGGAATGACTTTAAGAAATGTCTGGTTCAAGGCTGCAAACTCACATGATCAGAGAACCAAAGAAATAACACAGGTAGAGCCAACAATGAGACGATCACAGTCAAGGGGACCAGTGGGGATGTAGACCAATGGCATACATAACACTGGTGTAGCCTTATTCTTCCTTAATAACAGCCATCTTGTGGCCGTGGGACCAAACGCCGCACACTAAAGATGGCGACTCCGTCAACAAGTATATCCTGAGTGTTTACGTGTGGCAAGCGCTGAAGAGAAACAGGGCTCTGCTCTAGCAGGGAACTTAAATTCTAGGGTGGGTGGGGGGTGAGAAACACACAGCGAAGAGCAAAGTGAAAACAAGGTGTGAGGGTAGAAATTGATGTGAGCCTCATGTTAATTTAGATACAGCAGTTGGCAGAAGTCTCTCTGATGGGATGACATTGAAACATAGACTCTTATCAGATGTAACTGAAGAGCCCAGAGAGCTCTATGACTGCCAGTCCTAAGGAGGGAAATCAAAAAGATCCACAGCTTTTCATGTTTGAGAACCCCTGAACGAAATACCCTCTTCTTGGTGAGTCATATTATACACTCATGGATTAAAGGATCTGAGTAATCCTGAGGTAAACAAACATATGTAACTTTCCTTAATCCATAATTCCCCAGATTCGTTTGACTTGGAAACTTCTGTTGGAGTTAGACCTATCAACCACCTCTGGAGAAGTTCCAAGTCATAGTCTTGGGAAACGCTGGTTATAATTGCCCCAGGACGGAAACAATTAACTATTGCTGAGGCCTCTGGAGAATTTACTGAAGCTGACCCATTTGTTTTTTTTAAGTTCTCATAAATAAACATTCTTATTCAAATACAGTGAGACTCTCAGATCATGGTGTTCTGTTATTTAGCAAGCAAAAATAAGCAAAGAAGAAAAAATATATATAAATAACGACTAGTGATACTGCAAGTAAGAATGTGGGGAGTTTACCATTTATAAAAACAACAGAAATCTAACTTTTCAGGGAGAATAATGCTCTTCCCTAGCTGTTACCAAATATGATGTTTCTTCTTCCTATGCTGCAATTCGTTATGGTCCCAGGTTTAGTTTCAAGGTATTTAGCCTGTGTTCACCTCACTCTCCATTAGTCTGCTGTGTGTTCCATAAAGGCAGAGACTGAATCTGCTTCAACTTTCAATCCTAAATGTCTAGTGTAGGACATGGGTCAGGTTAGGCACTGGGTTAATAAAAAAGTCTATTTAGAATGAATAATATTTTGTGCTCAGTAACTTCACATTTGAGCTCATCGGTTAGCTAGTCCAGGAATACACTCATTGCACACTTTACATCTGTCTCCTTGCTTTATATGTCGATATGGAGTTTCCTTTTCCTGCCATCGAAGCAGTTTCCAAGTATTCATACAATCTGAGTATACCACATCCATTCTGTGGGAAAAAAAATTAACACACCAATTTTTGTTTGAGCAGTACAAGATGGATAAGAAAAGTCAACTTTTAGGAAGCCTTTGCCAACTAATCCATCCAATGCTCGTCCCTGATTATATTTTAGGCCTCAGGGAATATTTTCAAAGTAACAATAACTGGATTTTTCTCCAAATCAATTAATTCGCCTTTTTTTAAAATCAACCATAGACTTTTTTCTTTTAACTTCCCAAATAATTCTAATATGTCACAAGGATTGGAAACCATTTTATGTGGATCGAAGTGGTTGAAAGCTTTAGGGACTCTGAGTACAAGCAATGAAATAAAGAAGGATGTGGTGTGTAGGTGGCTCAGTTGGTTAAGCATCTGACTCTTGATATCAGCTCAGGTCATGATCTCGAGGTTCGTGAGATAGAGCCCCGCACCAGACTCTGCACTGACAATGCAGAGCTTGGTTGGGATTCTTCCTCTCTCTCCCTCTCTGTCTGCCCCTACCCCCCTCCTCAAAATAAATAAATAAACTTAAAAAAAGAAAGACACGAAGAGGGGATACCTGTGGGTAGAACATTCAAACTGACTAGGCAGGGATGTGTTAACTTGGACTCGATATGTTCATATCGAATAATAACGTCAGCTCAATTCAAGAGAGCTGGCAATACCAGTCGACTGATACGGACTCTGGAAATGACTTAATCTTTTTGGAAAAAATACTGTCCCAGCTAAAATAGCTATGGTGCTATTCACTTATATTAAAGACAAGATTTGAAGGACATGGGCATGATAGTGTATTAGAGTACTGCTCCACAAGTCACCCAAAAAACATCATATCCTACAGACAAGACAAAAGGAAAATTCTTTAGAAGTATGAAAGCTATTATTTCTTTGGTCATGACTCGCACTCACAGACACACATATATACATACTCGTTCAAACAGCAGGAGATCTGTGAGCTGAAGATCCCTCGGGAGAACTTTAGGTGGCCATTAATTCACGTTTGGAGCAAAGATTGTGAATTAAAGATGTATCTCTATCTCTGTCTCTATCCATATCTTTATCTATTTCTCTATCTGTCTCTTTCTCTATCTACATATTTCCGTCCGGTTTTTAATGTCATATGGTTTCATTGAGATTAGTGATGTTGTGTATTTGTCTTCATATTCTACTTCGTTTTTTTCTTTTATTCCCTCTAGAAAATAAGATATCACTAATAGGTAACTGGTGATGTTCAAGAAGGAAAATCAAGCAGGGCAATGTGATTGAGGCAGAGAATAAAGAAAATAACCTTAGTGTGGTTTGAAAGAACAATATAGCTGATTATGGCAGAAAGCCTTCAAGAAGCCAGCCACTTTTATTCTTTACAAAAACAATGTAAGTATAAAAAACCTGTTCTGTCTCACATTCAGATCTTTTATCCATTTAGAATTTATTTTTGTGAGTGATGTAAGAAAGTGGTCTAGTTCCCATCAACTGACGAGTGGATAAAGAAGATGTGGTGCATATATACAATGGACTACTACGTGGCAATGAGAAAAAATGAAATCTGGCCATGTGTAGCAACATGGATGGAACTGGAGGGTATTATGTTAAGTGAAATAAGTCAGTCAGAAAAAGACAGATACCATATGTTTCCACGAATAGGTGGACTTTGTGAGACTAAGCAAAAACCAGGGGGAGGGGAAGAGGGGAAAGAAAAA
>PITB01026884.1:7448-21010 GCA_004024585.1 Paradoxurus hermaphroditus
GGCGGGGCGTCCTGGCGAGGGCGGGGCGTCCTGGCGGGGGCGGGGCGTCCTGGCGGGGGCGGGGCGTCCTGGCGAGGGCGGGGCGTCCTGGCGGGGGCGGGGCATCCCGGGGAGGGTGGTGTTGCCCATGCTGACCCCCACCCAACAGGCAGTGGGTTAGAAGGCGCTGTGTCTGCTTTGAGGCACCAGAACAAGAACCTGAATCCCCGTCCTCAGCCTCGCTCTGACGAACTTGCCTCCGGGAGCATCAGGACCAGTCAGTGACGAGGCCCTGTCCTGCCGAACACAGTGCTGGGTGTTTCAGGACCTCAGGAGTGTGTCAGGAAGCACAGAATAATGGTGGCCTAGGGCTGTGACCTCGGACAAGGCAGAAATGGGCTCCGCAGCGCCCTCTCCCCTCCTGCAGGGGTGTCTGAGCAGGTGGCTGGCTCGGCCTGGCACCTGGCCGGTGCTCCCATCATCCTGGTCCTGCAGCCACCGGGAGGCCCGGGCCAGCCCAGGCTCTGCTCTCAGCTCAGCACCCAGTTCTCTGAGGGCCCAGGCCCACGAAGGCCCCACCCAAGTGTGCAGTATGCGAGTGTGTGTGTGTAACGAGTGTGTGTGCAGAGTGGGTGTGTGCATGCAGTGTGTGTGTGTGATGTGTGTGTAGTGGGCGTGTGTGTGTGTGCAGTGGGGAGTACGTCCTGTGGGTGTGCGGTGTGTGTGATGTGTGTGTGTGTGTGCGTGCAGTGGGGGTGGGTCCCATGTGTGTACCTGCGTGCACAGAGGCCCACTTCCTGCTCCTCCTTGGAGGCCTGGTGGGCTCAGGCGTGAGGCAGTCACACGGTGTGCCTCAGGCTTCTGTTCCTGCTGCCAGCACAGCCCCTTTGGGGGCACTCAGCGGGAGTGGCCTGTGTCGCCCTGTCCCCAGGGCTAACCACCCCAGGCCATCAGGCACGGGAGCCCTCCCAGCTCTGCGTCTGTAGACCGGCCAGCCCCAGACTCCGGGGTTCGAGGCCCTGTCACTAAGACCCCTTCCTCCTCAGGACATGCTGCGTCACCACTTCCTGCTGCCCACCCTGCTGGGCCTGCTCTCCCTCTGGTCTGGTGAGTTCTGCACGCAGTACCTTCTGGGTGGGGAAGAGAGGGCTCACCCGCTGCATCCTCCCGGCCCAGTTCCCGCCTCAGAAGGGCGGTGCCCCCGGGAACACGTCCCAGGGACAGGCCGCAGTCTCCCCAAACTCTGCTTCCTGGGAATCCCCCTCCCCTGAAGCCTGGTTTCCCCCCACCTGTCCTGGTCTCCTGCTGCCCCTCCTCCTCCGCCCACCCCCTGCCCCCATCCGTCACCACGCCCGAGTGCCTGCGGCTGTGTGTGCGGCGGGCCAGCGCAGGCCACGGCTCACGGAGCCCCTCACCTTGCCCCCAGCCCTCGGCCAGAAGTGCATCAAGTACAAAGTCAGCAACTGCCGGGACTGCGTGGAGTCGGGCCCCGGCTGTGCCTGGTGCCAGAAGCTGGTAAGAACCGCCTTAGACTGCACCCACCGAGGGTCCCCACGCCTCACAGCCCAGGGGCACAGGACTGTGGGAGAGACAGACAGGCTCGGCCCCACCCAGGGCAGCCCCGGGGGGAGGCAGACCCCGCTCTGTGCCCCCCGCCCAGGCGCGAGCCCTGACTACAGACCACAGAACACGAGGAGACACACAGGGAAGCGAAGCGCAGCCTTCAGGGGAGAAGTTGTGGGCAGCTCCGAGTCGGGGGTTAAGTCCTCCACTGTCTTCTGTTGTTTCTGTTTTACCTGCAAGCCTTACAAGACCGCCAGGGCACAGTCCCCAGATGGACAGCTCCTGTCCCAGGCCCACCCTCCGCCTAGAGAGAACCCTCCCCTGGGACCCCCACATCCTGACCACACCCACCCACCCCAGGACCTCCAGATCCTGACCATGCCCTCCCACCCCGGGACCCCCAGATCCTGACCACGCCCTCCCACCTCAGGACCCCCAGATCCTGACCATGCCCACCCACCGTGGGGGACCCCAGATCCTGACCACCCCTCCCACCCTGGAGGACCCCCAGATCCTGACCACACCCTCCCACCTTGGGACCCCCAGATCCTGACCACGCCCTCCCGCCCCGGGACCCCCAGATCCTGACCACGCCCTCCCGCCCTGGGACCCCCAGATCCTGACCACGCCCTCCCACCCCGGGACCCCCAGATCCTGACCACGCCCTCCCACCCCGGGACCCCCAATCCTGACCACGCCTCATCATCCCTGCACGCCCTATGCAAAGCTTGCCAGTTGTTCCAGTTGTTTTGATGGCATCTTCCTCGGTCCGTGTGGTGATCCAGGGTCACACTCTGCGCTCGGGCGTCCTGTCCCCCGGTCTCCTTGAATCCAGGGCGCCCCTCTGCTCTGCGTCGCGCGCGCCTCCTTGACGTTTCTCGAGAGTCGAGGCGGCAGTCGTGTGGAAGTCCTCCGCGGGCTCGCCTGCCTTCCCTCTGCTAGGGTCCCGAGCGTGCGGTTTGGCCGGAGCCCCGCCCGGGTCTCGTGCTGTCACTGTGTCCCAACCCTGGTGATGCTCGCGTGGACCGCCCGGCCTCTCCACCATGATGTCATTATTCACTCCTCGCGGTTAATAAGGGATTGTGGGGGGTGCGCCGAGGCCAGGACACATTCCGCCTCCCGTCAGGCCTACACCTGCTCAGCTTGGCCTCGTAGGTGGTTCTGGCCTCCAGCACTGGTCACTGGGCGGGCTGCCGAGTGGTGGCCTCCGGTCCCTGGACCCCTGCCATGGCTCCTAATGGGAGGGGACTTTCTCCTCCTCGGGTCCCTTCTCGCTCGTTGGTGTGGACCCGTAGATTTTTATTTTATTCAATAGCTTTACAATCTATCACCGTCATTTTGAGGCTCAAATAGTCTCACGTTTGCCCGCTGGGCCCCTCCCCCTGCCCTCCCTGCTGGCGCTGTGCCCTCGCCATTCTTTCTAGCACTTTCTTACTCGCGAATAACCAGACGCCCCAGACCCATCCGCACTTTCCTGCCCCAAGCGCGGACTCAGACGTTGCCCTGAAGGTTCCTGGCTCCCTTCCCCGCGAGAAGCCTGGCTTCGGACGCCCGCGGCGCACATCCTTTTCTCAGCCCCGCGAGGCACGGGCCGTAGCTTCACGAGTGGTCAGCCCGCACCACAGCCACAAGCAGCCTCCAGAGAAGTGGGGCGTGGGGTGGTCTCTCTGCTTGCACGCGGCGTGGCCACGGCCCGGGGCGGAACCCTCGGCCAGCCAGTGGGATTTCTCCCTTCCCTCTCGTGGGCTCACTAGTTCCTTGGAAATACAGCTGGGCTTCCGTGGGGATTCTGTTCAGGGCTTCCGTCTGTCCCTGTGGATTTTGCTTTATTTCTCAAGTGCTTCAAGCGACGGGGCTCCAAAGGGGCCGACCTGCAGCTCAGGAAGCCCCTGCCTGTGGCCCCTCCAAGGCCCCGGCCGCAGCTGGCCGGCCCCCGAGCGGCTGCCTCACCCTTCCTGAGCCGCCTCCGGTGAAAGGAGCAGAGAGGTGCACACGTGTTCTCTAGCCTGGGGTCAGGACCTGGCGAACGTGGGCCCTTCTCCTGCCCCGTCCTGTCAGAATCCAGGGGCCTTCATGGGGTCGTGAGGACACTGTCCTGGACCCAGGACCCCCTGCTCCTTCTGGCCAGTGTCCCCTAGAACAGCTAGGGGTCTGCCTTCCAGGGCCCCCCGGGTGCCACGTGCCTTTTCTCAGGGCAGAGCCTCCGATGAAGGCTGCTCAAGGGGAGGGATGTGCCTGGCCAGGTGCTCCTGGAAGGTGCTCCTGGCCCTGGGGCTGCTGGGGGGCCCCCCCAAGGGCCAGCCTGGGGCTGGAGAATTTGGTACTTCGGTCATCTCTGCTGCTGGAGGCAGTGGAGGGCAGACGGCCTATTCCCAGACCGGGGGGATCTAGGAACCCCACGGAGAGGCCATCTGGAAGGCAGGTGTCTTCCCAACTACCCAGCCTCCGCCCCCCCCCACCCCTACGAGGACACCTGTCTTGAATCCCAGGTGGGAATGAGGCAGGTTAGCCTCCTCAGCTGACCCCGAGGGCTGTTCTCCGGCAGCACCCATAGTGTGGCTCCCACATTTTGTCCACCCTCCTCCTGACTCCTGAACCCTGACCTGCCCCCCCAGAACTTCACTGGGCTAGGGGAGCCCGACTCCATCCGCTGTGACACCCGGGAGCAGCTGCTGTTGAAAGGGTGTGCAGCTGACGACATCATGGACCCCAAGAGTCTGGCCGAGACCCAGGACGACCAGGAGGGCGGCCAGAAGCAGCTGTCCCCACAGAAAGTGATACTCTACCTGAGACCAGGTAGGCATGGCCTCAACCACGGGCGAGTAGCACGTGCGTGTTGGTGGCTCTGGGTGCCAGGGCCGACCAATTGCACGAGTGTCCGTGTGCCAGGTCGGATAGCAAGGTAGGCAGGACTCCAAGGACTGTCGGAAACCTCAAGGACAGAGTCTGAGCGCCCCTGTGGCCCTGTCCCCTCTGCCTGCGGGAGGGTGCCCGCACACCCACCACCTGTGGCTCTGTGCCTCTGCTGTGTGTCCTTCCTGAGAGGGAGAAGCAACCCTCTGGGAAACACTATTCTGTCCCCCCCTCGGAGCACCAGGTCCTCTTGGCAGAGCAAAGGCTCTGATAGGTCCTGTAGCCAAGGAACGTGAGTGACTGTTTAAATCGGTGTCGCTCAAACTGACCTGACCGCAGAACCCTGTCAGAGCTCCAGGAAGTGCCCTCTGGGGAGGCGGACATGGTGGAAGGACCGGGAGGTGGACAGGCCAGGGCGGGATCGGGGGGAGCCTGTGCTTTAGCCCCGCCTCCACGAGGGCAGTCCTGCAGGGAGCTGGGCGCCGGAAGTGGGACCGGGAGACCGCTCAATCCTGCCCTCACTGATTGTTGATTTGTTGAGCACCTGCTGTGACAGGCATGCCTTGGGTCTGGGACGAATAAGCCAACGGTCACCTGAGTACGCGTGTGGCTCGGGAGCTGGGGAGGACGTGCTCGGCAAGGGGGCCTGCGCCGGGATGGCTGGGTTTGCGCCGCGCTGGGGGCGCGGGCACGGCTCGCAGGGACAGCCAGGTAGACGTGCGTTTCCACAGCGCCCGGCAAACGAGCGCTCAGCGGTGTGCGTGTGTCCCCAGCGCTCCATCTAGCCGGGCGCCCTGTGACTCATCCGCAGGCCACAGAGAAGGGGCAATAGTGAACATTTCGGGACCCGTCGAGGGCGGGTCTGTGCCCCTGAGACGCCCTCTCTCTGTCCCGTCCTGCCGCCAGGTCAGGAGGCTGCCTTCAACGTGACCTTCCGGCGGGCCAAGGGCTACCCCATCGACCTGTACTACCTGATGGACCTCTCCTACTCCATGCTGGACGACCTCATCAACGTCAAGAAGCTGGGGGGCGACCTGCTCCGGGCGCTCAACGAGATCACGGAGTCCGGCCGCATCGGTGAGGCCGCCCCTCGGTCCGGCCGCCCCCGCTGCCCACGGGCTGCCCCCCACCCACCCGGGGCAGGGCGCTGAGCGGCGGGGGCCCCACGAGGGCCACCCCGGGGGCCACGCTCGGGCCGTGCATGCCACCCAGCCCTCCTTCCTTCTCCTTTGTTTCCCGATATGTTCAAAAGACAGAACCTCTCCGGGGCTACTTACTGGAGCGTGGGAGGGCGGCAGAGAGCGCGGCCCCGCGGCAGCCACGCCCTGCCAGGCACCGACTCACTTGCCACGTGCAAAGTCTCGGGCACACGCGTGTCTGAGGGAAAGGGGACACCTGACTCTCCTGTCCGCCTCCTCCGGAGCCGAGTGCAGGGACGCTCGGGCGCACCCTCCGTCCGCGCACGCGCGCTCACACCCACGTGCAGGATCACACGCGTGCACGCGCGCCCTGCCACGCAGTAGGGAAACCGAGGCTCCGGGGCGGGCTTGCCGCCCACCCCGCTCTTCCCGCTCTCCCCTCAGGCTTCGGGTCCTTCGTGGACAAGACGGTGCTCCCCTTCGTGAACACGCACCCCGAGAAGCTGAAGAACCCCTGCCCCAACAAGGAGAAGGAGTGCCAGGCGCCCTTCGCCTTCAGACACGTGCTGAAGCTCACCAACAACTCCAACCAGTTCCAGACCGAGGTGGGCAAGCAGCTCATCTCCGGAAACCTGGACGCCCCCGAGGGCGGGCTGGACGCCATGATGCAAGTCGCCGCGTGCCCGGTGAGGCCCCGCCCCAGTGTCCCCCAGCCCCGGGGCCCCAGTGTCCCCCGAACCCGGGGCCTCCACGCCGAGGCCACAGAGCCACGCACACGGGCCTTCGGGACGTGAGCCGGGCCCGCCGGCGTGGCCTGGGGTCTGCGCCCCACCCCACGTCGGCCCGAGGCACTGGCGGGTCGCCCGGGATTTCACTGCTGGCCTGTGACCCTGCGCAAATCTCCTGAGACCCAAGTCTAAGCAGTGTGATCCCGGCGGCTCCTGAACCGAGTCACCCCCTCCCGCCGGTGCCCCCAAGGGAAAGGGGGCATCCCCGCCAGGCGTCCCCGTGCATGCTCCTCGCAGCCGTGTCCATTGCCCCTGGCCCCGGCAGCCCTCCCTCTGCCCCCTTGCTGCCCCTGGCCACCCCGCCCTACCCCCAGCGCCCGGCTAGTCATGATGTAAATGGCGTGACGGGGCCGACGCCGTTTTACCCCGGGCTGTGCCGCCTCCTCGCCGGCTGCAGTCTCCCAGCATCCCCGGCCGCATCCAGACACACGTTTCTCTGTCTGCGTGCCGTCCTGCTTGATGGCACCTGCGGCCGACGTCCCCTGGCTCGCCCGCGTCCCTTTGTGTCCTTGGGATCTGTCATCTTTTGTGTCTGCCGTGTGTTCACATTGTAATAAACGTTTCCGTGAGTGTTTTCTTTCCTTCTCTGGGGTGTTTCCCAGTCCCTGGTTCGAACCTCCCCCCCCCTCCCCGCAGCCTGCACGTGTGCGCAGGCGTCGCCAGGCTGTCCTGCAGACACCTCTGGAGCGGGCTGTGGCGGCGCTAGAACCCGGCCTGGACGCAGGGACCCGGCCCGCGGCCGGTCCCAGCGGGGGTCCTGCGTGGGAGCGGGGCCCCCGCCCGGCGCCAGCTCCCGGGCTGCCACGGGGCGCTCTGCCCACTGGGGAAACCGAGGCCGGTAACGCGGCCGTCTTCGCAGGAGGAAATCGGCTGGCGCAACGTCACTCGGCTGCTGGTGTTCGCCACGGACGACGGCTTCCACTTCGCGGGCGACGGGAAGCTGGGCGCCATCCTGACCCCCAACGACGGCCGCTGTCACCTGGAGGACAACCTGTACAAAAGGAGCAACGAATTCGTACGTGGCCCTCCGGGCCCGGGAGGGGGCGGCAGCGCCGGTGGGGGCTGGGCGCGGGTGGTCAGGGGGGAAGGCCCGCCCAGCCTCTGCCCCGGGGGAGCCGGGAGGCAGCACCGAAGGGTCCAGGGGGCGGGCACGAGGGGGCCACACTCAGGAGGCGACAGCTCCTCGTGGGGCGTGCCCCTCCCTCGGCACCGAGAGGCCGGTCACCCTCTGGTCTGGGAAGGTCAGCGCCTGTCACAGGAGCTTGCCCTCCCCCGAGGTGAACCGACCCCGCACCCTGGAATCGTCCGGGGCTGGTGGGGGCTGGGCCTCTGGGCCCTGAGTGGGAGCGGACGTGTGGCCTGGTGGTCCGTCCCAGACCCCCGGGACCGGCTGACCAGGCGTCTCCCCACCAGGACTACCCGTCGGTGGGCCAGCTGGCTCACAAACTGGCCGAAAGCAACATCCAGCCCATCTTCGCCGTGACCAGGAGGATGGTGAAAACCTACGAGGTGGGTGGCGTCGGGTCCCCAGCAGCAGGGCGGGCTGGGGCACGGCGGCGGCACTGGCACCCCGCCTCTCCACGGCGCTTGGGCGGGGGCGGCGGGCGGGGTGCCCGTCTGGGCTCCCTGCGGTCGGAGGAAGGAAGAAGGATGTTCTCTGGTGAAATCCAGTCACCACGTGTCCAGTTTTGCTACAACATAGCAAGTCCTTCTGCAGCTCCGAGGCTTCCTTCTTGTTTCACGTCCCAGCACTTTTGAGCGTGAGCGGTTCACGCAGTCATCAGGCACACACAGGCCAGCCGGGACCTCGGGCTGGCCGGATTTCAGCAGGAGGCACCCCCGAACACCCTGCAGAGCCCTGACCCCTGCCAGCGCTGTCCCGCCCCCGTCAGAAGCCAACTTGCTTGCACACTGACAGCACTTCCTTCTCTGTTTTGGGAACCCTGGGTCTGTCCCGATTTCACGGAATTACTGTTCTTGTTCGATCCGTCTAGAGCGTGCGGAACTTTCTGTTCCTGGGGCAGTTTCTCTTCCGTCCTTCCTACCTTCGGTCGGGCACTGAGTTTGTTTTGTGTGTGCGCATGCTCTGCCGGGCGGTGAGAGCACCTGCTGGCTCCTCCCCCTCCCTGGAGGGGGTGGGGTGGGGGGGAGCCCAACGCTGAGCCAGCAGCTGCTGCTGGCAGCTTTCCAGACTCCAAATGAGGACAGGACCCTGGAGGGGACACGGAGGCGGGGAGGGGCAGGTGCCTCGGAGATGGCTTGGGGCAGGCGGGCAGAGGAAGCTTGCCAAACCCCAGGGACGGTGGCTCAGTGCAGGGCTGGTGGCCGGGTGCAGCGGAACAGAAGCCCCCCGCCCCCACCTGTACTAGCCGCGTGAGCACAGGCAGGTCGGGACCCTGACATACGGCGGGTCCCAGTAGTTTGCTATTGGGGCAGGACAGTGTGGCGATGGAGTAGAAGCTGACGCGGGAGATTTGAACCCCACACCCGCTAGCACGGACTGTACAGGCAGGCCTCGGGCCTTTCTGAGCCTGTTTCCTGACCCGATTCATGGGGCTCTGGGTGAGGGGCATTGAGGCGACCCAGAGCCTGTGAGGAGAGCGTTTGGTGCACTGTCCTTGTGTGTGCCCACACCAGAGTGGGGAGCAGGTCGGAGGACAGGAGCCCGGCCTCCCCGAGCCGTGGTGGGTTCTCGCACCCGGGGGGGAAGGGGAGAGGGCGGCAGAGGCGGGGGGGGGGCGGGGGCCAGGCTGTGATAGTCCTCGTGGGTTCCTTGGAGGTGACTGGACTCTATCCGGGGAGTCACGGGACGGCTTTGGGGCAGAGAAATGACCCAGCCATCAGTTCCGTAAGATGAGTCATGAGGCAATCTTCAGGGAAAGGTAGCGTGAGGGGCGGGAGGGGACACACAGGTGTCCTGGCCCGTCGGCGGCACAGGGCTCCAGGCGGCCCCCGAGCGGGCGCCCCAGGACCCGCCGGAGCCCCATCCCAGTCCTGCTTTTTTTTTTCTCTTGTTTATTTATTTATTTTGAGAGAGAGAGAAAGCATGAGTAGGGGAGGGGCACAGAGGGAGAGCGAGGATCCCAAGCAGGTTCCACGCTGACACCGCAGAGCCTAAAAAGACGCTCGAACTCACTAGCCGTGAGATCATGACCTGAGCTAAAGTCAGATGCTCAACCAACTGAGCCACCCAGGTGCCCCTTTGTAAAAAATTTTTAATGTTTATTTATTTTTGAAAGAGAGAGAGAGTGGGACAGGGGCAGAGCCAGAGACACAGAATCCAAAACAGGCTCCCGGCTCTGAGCTGTCAGCACGGAGCTTGGTGCCGGGCTTGAACTCACAAACTGTGAGATCATGACCTGGGCTGAAGTTGGCCATTTAACCGACTGGCCACCCAGGCGCCCCAACACAGTCATTATTAAAATTAAATTATATCCACACATTAAAATCCTCAGAACCCGTCCCTTCCCGAGGGCTTTGGCACATCTTAGGATTCTATGCCCTTGGCTGTTCACACCTGACACACCTGCGTGGCGGGGACACCCTAATGGCGGTGAGACACATTCGGCTCTGCGTTCAGTGACGTCACAAGCTTGAAACTGACCAAGAAGGAGTATTTACAGCAAGGAAGTCAGCAAATGTGCGGCTCCTGAGCCACCGTCACAGCTGTCCTAACCAAACGCAATATCGTGGGGGACAATCTTGGCCATTTTAGACCAAGAAGGAAACCCTCCGGGGTGTTACCTAACCGTGCGCTTCCGTGGCCCCGGGGCTGCAGCTGTGACGGGTTCGGTCTGTTTACCTAACAGAAACTCACTGAGGTCATCCCCAAGTCAGCGGTGGGGGAGCTGTCGGACGACTCCAGCAACGTGGTGCAGCTCATTAAGAACGCCTACAACGTGAGTCCCCCCGGCACTCAGCCAGGGCCCCGGGGCTGCCGCAAGTCCCCCCGGCACTCAGCCAGGGCCCCGGGGCTGCCGCAAGTCCCCCCCCAGCTCAGCCAGGGCGCCGGGGCTGCTGTAGGCACCCCGCCCCCTTTGCTGCTGGGCAACAGACGGGTGGGCCTGCGAGGGTTGCCCTGCCCCCTGGGGCCGCCGCTCCTGGACAGCGGGGCCTGGCTCTTCCGGAAGGGCAGCCATGTCCTCCCCTGGGGATGGAGTGGCTCTTCCCAGGCCGGGACCTCACCTCTGCCCCTCCCGGGAACGGAGCGCCCAGCCCCCTTTAGGCCAAAGCTCCTGGCGGTGAGAGCACCTGATAAATGAATCGAGCGACGGCCCTGTTGAGGGGGTTCTGGGAGCCTCGCTGCCCTCGCTGAGCCCCAGGCCCTCCTGAGCACCAGCCGCTGCCCAGCGTTTCCGTCTTCACACCCATGACGCTGTCACCTGCCACTGGTCATTCACTCTGTCTCTGTCTCTCTGTGTGTCTCCCTCTGTCTCCCTCTCTGTCCCTGTCCGTCTCCCAGTCACTTAGATGGGTTTTCCAGCTCCTACCCTGTGCCAGGCGCTGGGCATTCGGCGGTGGGCTTTTGGCCGTCCGTCTCCCGTTCCCACGGCCGAGTCTGTTCCCCTCTGCGCCCTCGCCGGCCTGTCTTGTGGGGCCTTGGCATTGCTCACCTTGTTCCCACCGCACGGGGCACAGGACCTGGTGCCTCCCCAGCTCTCCGTGCGCGTGGGGGCGGAGGAGGAAGGGGCGAGAAACGGAGAGGCCTCGGAGCCATGGGCGGGGAAGGGCCCAGGGCGCCGGGAGGACGCTCCCTAATCCGTGGCCGTTTTTCACCGGCAGAAACTCTCCTCCAGGGTCTTTCTGGACCACAACGCTGTCCCCAACACCCTGAAAGTCACCTATGACTCCTTCTGCAGTAACGGAGTGACACAGGTGGACCAGCCCAGAGGGGACTGCGACGGCGTCCAGATCGGCGTCCCGGTGAGGCCCCGCCCCCGCCATCTGGAAGGTTCCCTCCCAGGGGCAGCTAGGGCGCACATGCGGATAAGCAAGGAGGGTCACCATTAGCGCGCTGCTCAGCGCGGAGCTCCCTGGGTGCAGATGGAAGACGGAGGGGACGGCAGCGCCCCCTGGGGCCGTTGCGGGGCAGTGCGACCCAGCAAAGAGGGGAGTCCTTCCACACCCCGCACATCTGGTCTGGTTTCCTGATTTATGTGTGCGTGTGTGCCGTGTGTGTGTGCTGTATGTATATATGAGTGCTGTGTCTACTGTGTGCTATGTGTGTGTGCTGTGTGTGTTTGTGGTGTGTGTATATGTGTACTGTGTGTGTGCTATGTGTGTATGTGTGTGCTGTGTGTATATATGTGTGCTTTGTGTCCTGTGTCTACTGTGTGCTATATGTGTGTGCTGTGTGTGTTTGCGGTGTGTGTATATGTGTACTGTGTGTGTGTGCTGTGTGTACTGTGTGCTATGTGTGCGTGCTGTGTGTGCATGTGTGCTGTCTATGTGTGTGCTGCGTGTGTGCTATGTGTGTATGTGTGTGCTGTGTGTGTTTGTGGTGTGTGTATATGTGTACTGTGTGCGTGTGCTGTGTGTGCTCTGTGTGTGTGTGCTGTGTGCATATATGTATGCTGTGTCTCCTGTGTGCTGTGTGTGTATATATGTGTGCTGTGTGTGTGTGTATGTGTATGTGTTTTACAAAGATACTAAAGCATGGGCCACACAGATGATTAGAAAAAGGCATTGAGATTTCAGTTATTTCCATAATATTTTGAATTTATTCTGACCGTAAGAATTCAATTTTCCTTTTTCTGGTTGTGAACTAATATTCAGCAAAATACTGCTCTTACTGCAGTTTTAAATGTGACCTTGGAATTCCTTCAAACGTGTTACTTGCTAAATGTCACGTGTACATTTTTCCTGAGGTATCTCCCCTTGCACGGGGTGGACCCGCACAGGAATTTATCCTATCTTTTGATCGGTGATTGCTTGTTACACATTTTTCCTGATATTTCTGCTCTACCTTTGTGGCCCCAGGGGCAACTCACTTAAATCGGTCTGGGGTGTGCCTTGCTTTTGACCAGCTGGTGCGCGAGCTCCTGCTGGGGCCCATGCAGGGCGGGTGGTGGGGCTCTGCGCGGTCCCTCCCGGTTCCTGCGGGCCCCGTATTTGGGGTCAGAACGCAAGTTCACAGCCAGGACTTAGGGCCTCCTGCGGGATTCGGGTGTCCTGGCATGTCGGACACGAGGAGAGAATAGACGTCCTTTTAAAAGTCATGTAATCTCCTTATTAACACACGTGTGATGAAGAATACTCTAGAGACACCCCCAGCCCGAGTCGGAGCGGGAAGGAGCGGGCGTGGGGGAGCGGGGCGGGCTGTTGGGCCTGTTGCCCCCGTGTTCCTGCACCTCGGACGCCAGCTCTCCGGACGCCCTCCTCTCTTCTCGTGTCAAGTCCCAGTCCTGGGGAGTCGAGGGGTGTTCATCCGCTGCCCCCGGGGCCCCTGCAGAGCCGGTACCCTCCATGCCTGGGACGAAGCACGCGCCTCTCCACTGCCCGGGCCTGGCTCGGGGACGAACCCCCAGGTCCCGGGGAGGGCGAGGACCCGAGAGCAGGGTGAGAGCTCGCCGTCCCAGCCTTGCCTGAGCCCCGCGCTTCTCCACAACAGATCACCTTCCAGGTGAAGGTCACGGCCACGGAGTGCATCCAGGAGCAGTCCTTTGTCATCCGGGCACTGGGCTTCACGGACACGGTGACCGTGCGTGTCCTTCCCCAGTGCGAGTGCCGGTGCCGGGACGTGGGCCGGGACCGCGGGCTCTGTGGTGGCAAGGGCTCCATGGAGTGCGGCGTCTGCAGGTGAGGCGGCGCGGGCAGGTGTGGGGCAGGTGTGACCGAGGCCGGGGTGGGGGGTGAGGGGGACTGGGCCCGAGGGGCCTGACCTGGGGCCCCTCCCGCTGCAGGTGCGACGCCGGCTACATTGGGAAGAACTGCGAATGCCAGACACAGGGCCGGAGCAGCCAGGAGCTGGAGGGCAGCTGCCGCAGAGACAACAACTCCCTCATCTGCTCGGGGCTGGGGGACTGCCTGTGCGGGCAGTGCGTGTGCCACCAGAGCGACGTCCCCAACAAGAGCATCTTCGGCCAGTTCTGCGAGTGCGACAACGTCAACTGCGAGCGCTATGCCGGCCATGTCTGCGGGGGCAAGGGTGAGCAGGGGCAGGGGTGAGCAGGGGTGAGGGTGAGCTGGGGCCAGGGTGGCCGGGGGTGGGGTGAGCAGGGGCGAGGGTGAGCAGGGGCCA
>PITB01026885.1:9571-21000 GCA_004024585.1 Paradoxurus hermaphroditus
CAGTAGCATTTTATGAGATTTCTCGTCACAGGAACAACCGCCATCCTAAGAGAAATGGAAATGCAAACTCTCCTCCGTAACTTTTCTCACTTGAAATCACGCCTCTCATCACGACCTATTACACCCACACAGTCATGTGCCATAGGCACTGCGCACGGTCTCCAACATTTCAAAGGCTCAAAAGATATTTTTAAAGCCAAAATACAATCTAGGTTGCTATTCTACAAAGCCACTTTTTAAGGAAGAACAAAGTAATAGATTTTTATGCACGTGGGTAGTTAGCCAACTCACCAAAAGATTGAATGCAGCTGTCGATGAGATCGTCCAGGCTGGCTCCTTTGGCTAAATGTCCCAGAGACACCATCATGCGGAACTGGGTGAGCTGGACCAGGCTGGGATGAGAGGGGTAGGGGCTGCTGGCTGGCTTCGCCTCTAGTTTTGCTTTCGTGGCAGCTCTGCAGCCATGAGAAGGTTTCCTGGGGAAAGGGGAGGCAGTGAGTGCAAGCCAAGCAGCCAGGGGACAGACAGACTGGCAGCTCCAAGCTCTGAAGGCAGATTGGGCAGGAAAGGAGTCGAGATAAGACAATTAATCCTGAGAGTTGGGCTGATAGAAGACATACCCCTCCCACTTGGCAAATGCACCAAAGGGACTGGTTGGCTGTTAAAGAGACATCTCCCAAGCAAATAACAAGGTGAGAATTCAGGGTTTCAATGAGGGCTCTTCAGCTGGGGGTTAGAATTGCTTTGGCCTGTTGACTCTGGCTCCTGAACGGGACAGGCAGAGGCCAGACCGTGCAGGCAGTCCTTAGCTCCCAGCAATATTTTACCTGGGAGTCCGCTGATTTGAGTCTGAAGAATTGTTTAATTTGGTCTCATCTTCTGCACAATTCCTTCATCTTAAGCAATACCAGAGATGCTGCAGAAGGTCAGCTGGCCTCAAAAACACCTCTGAACTTTAGGGGAGAAGTCAAAGACTAAGGACCCATGTGCAAGTGAGAGGATTTACAGTGGAGGGGTTTATATTTTAAGATAATCCTACCTTTCTTTCTCACGAATCTTGAAGATTCTGTTTTCCATTGTTGATAATACAGGCAATCATTATGAGTAAGTTTTTACCACTAAATATTATCATTCTATCAAGACCTTATTGGGGGCATTACTGATTTAAAAAAACAACAAAAACAAAGCAGAGCTTATGTGAGCTTTATTTTAGAACTGAATGTAAAAGGACAAGTCTGGATCTGGAAATGGCTTTGGAATCTAACAGGTCACCTTCATCCACTCTCACTTAGCTTTATCTTTGGTCATGACCTCATCAGTACAGGTCAAGTTGTTTGCAAAATGATGCATGAAGGTTAGCTAAGTATGTTACTTTCTTTCCCATTTAAACACACAGATGCATACCTATAATCTTTTCAGGTTTACTAGTGATGGTGTTGTTGCTGGTAACTTCTTTGAACATATAATTAATTCTGTGGCTTTGGTTATTTCATAGTTTACTACCGAAGAGGAGACAAAAAAATATGTACCTCCGATCCGTAACTGTAGCTACTCACTATATATTTTGGTAAACACATAAGGGCATCAGTTAATAAGTACTTATTCTATTAGCAAGACACTGTGATAGGCCAGAGGGGAAGGCGACCAGAGTGAGACAGTCTATGTGAGGTACTCTGTAAACTATAAAACATATTCCTTACATTAGTGGTTGCTGCTGTTGTATAAAGGTAAACTAGAAGTTTCTTAATTCAAAAATCTAGTTGGAGAATCAGACCTCCACATGAAAAGGCAACTCTATAAATCTTAAGTGTCCTGTGGGTGTCAAGCACAAGAAGTGTGATGTTCTTAGATGAGAGAGAACCAGCTCCAGATGAAGGGTTGGGGGAAACTGCTCCAGTAAGATATAATCTCATCCCCCAAAAGGGGCTGAAATGCTTTGATCAAAGTGAAATGCTGGGGCACACATGGATTTTGGGAAACCAGCCTGCTAAAAGAGAGTGTACTGAACTATGGACTCCTCTGCACAGCCAGGCTAGTGGAAGGAAGACCATGTCCTTTGATCTATATCAAACTAGCTCCATGGCGCTGGTCTGGCAGAGACCACTGGACTCTGCTTTTGGCCTGGGGTGGGCCCAATGAAACTGCATCAACAGGCTACTCGGAATCTACTAACCCAAGGAAGTGATTTCTAAAAGATCAAGTCGGAGTTACAGGACTTGATTAAGTTTCTGACCATTACTGATTTTTATCCAGGCCCTGTGATAACCCCAGGATTAGACAAGTATCTGAAATCAAGAGAAAGTTGGGGCACCTGGGTGGCTCAGTTGGTTAAGTGTCTGACTTCGGCTAGGGTCATGATCTTGCGGCTTGTGAGTTCAGGACCCACATCGGGTTATGTGCTGATGGCTCAGAGCCTGAAGCTTGCTTCGGATTCTGTTTCTCCCCCTCTCTCTGCCCATTTCCCACTCACACTCTAAGTCTTAAAAAAAAAAAAAAATGAAATCAAGAGAAAGTAATAATGACCATAATGAACTGAGCACCTATGATACGACAGGCACTGTGCTGGGGGTTTAAATGGTTTTTAAAGCCTACAGCCCAGAAAGAGATCATCTCCATTTTGTGAACTTGAAACTGAATCTAAAAGCTGCTAAATGACATAGCCACGGCTGTACAGCTCATATGTGCTAGATATGGGATTTGTACCTGGTGCCTCTCTGGCTGTATTTGATAAATATTTACTGTGCCTGGGACCATGCAACTTTCACTACATTAGAATTAGAAGGAGACTGTCACAGAGAGGCTGAGAAGTTCAAGACCCGAAAATTGTCCAGAAGCATAGCTGATAACATAAAAGCTCCACCTCAGGCCCTGTTCCTCCTGTGGACCCCTGGAATAGTCTTCAGAGCTGGGCTGGCTCTTCATGGTCATTTCCCAAGCTTTCTGAGCCTGCTCCGACACAACTGGAGCAGAGGCTGGTAGAAGCCGGGCCTCCTGCGCCCCACGCCTTGTTCCCCGCCTAGGCTCCCTTCCCCTCCTGGAAGGACTGACAGCTCTCTCCACCTGATGCTGGCTATCCAGCACTGGACACAGCCTTCTGCCTCCCTTGTTGCCTTTCCACCATGAAGAGCCCCACCAACGCGAAGCCGGGAAAGATGAAAACGAAGTCCTTCTCAAAAGAAGTCTTCTTCTGTTAGGCCATCCACATTACTTCTCCATAGCCTCTGGAGAGGAGAGGACTCAATCTCAGGCCACGGGCCCTGCCTCCAAATACAGCTTTTTCCCCTGGGGCTGGGAGGTGTTAATCTCTGTCTCTCAACTGTTAGGTCCAGGGAACATTCCATTTTCTCTCTCCGTTGGTGGCATCGACCACTGAGGACTCTGCAAAGTGCCCTGGCCCTAATTCTGGTAATGCTGCCTAATGCCAGCAGTAGGAGAAACCACTCTGACTTACAAGGTGATTCTTAGAGGCAGATGCTTGCTTTTACCAGAACTAAGAGGGACTCGGGTAGATCCAAGCAGAAAGAGAAAGAGCGTGAAGGGAATATTTAGCGTAGGGGGAAGGGAAGGTGAGAGATGTCATCTGGGAGATGGAGGCCAAAGAGACCCCCGGTTTGGGGCCAAGACACCAGAGAGAAGAGCTGCAACTAAAAACCACAGGGCATCCTGAGAGGTCTGGGAAGATAGGGTTATCTGCACCATAAAGTAGGAAACTCAGCTCTTTTGCCGTGCAGTCTCTTGACTGCTGCTTCCTGACAAACCTTCAGACCACTCGGTGTTCTGGTGAAAGGGCAAGAGATAAGGATTAGGAAATGTTTCATTATAGGTAGATTTAGGGTATTGAAAAATTCATAGAAAGAATACTGTAAGTCTCCAAAGGCCTATTTTTAAAGGACTGTAGCCAAATGTTCCCACCTAAATCAAAAGAAAAAAAAAAAAGGCCAGAAAGAAACAGATGAACTTGAAGGTGTTTTCTGAGACTCCCAGTGGCCAAGGGCGCAGGGAGTTTGCCCAAGAAAGCAGGGAGGCTGTGGAAACTCTGACCTAGCTCAGGTGAAATCCTCTCCAGGCACAGGTGCCTCAGCGGAGGGCACACACTTTCAGGATGCACATTTTGTGAAATCTAGCCAAGAAGACTGAGCTAAGGGATGACAGGAGGAAGAGAACACAGACTTCCACAACTTTCTCTGCAGTGGAAGATGGCTTTGGTTGGTCTCTGGTTATGAGTCTTTCCAGTCCCGTCCTCTCCCTCAGCCTTGTAATAGAGACGCCCCTCTCCTCGGTCTAGGGAAGGTGCAGGGCTGCACCCTGGGGCAAACACTTTCAGGGTGCGGGAGGGCAGAAAAGGCCAAGAGCCTTCAGCTCTAAAAAGTCCAGCGGAGCAAAGCTTCCTGCTTCTCGCGGGCATGTCTGTGCTGACCGGTCACACCAGAGTCCACGTGGAAGGAGTTGGGAAGAGCGCACCGGCGCGCTGTGCCCAGGCCCTCCCTGCTCTAAGGGGGACACATTCAAAGTTGCCTGCCCCCTCCAGGCCTCTTTCCCCTGCCAAGAGACTTTGCACTACCACGCTTCCTTCATCTTCGAAATCCTCCTAACACATCTCTCTAGAATCGCAGTGGGGGTAGAGGGGAGCACAGCTTCCACTCATAAAGCTGTAGGTTTCGGGGACCGCCACTCGCTCGCTGCAAACGGCCGCTGGCCTTTCCCGGCCCTGCCGCGGATCCTCAGGGCCGGGAGAGGCCGCCAGGTGGCGCTGCCGGAGCCCCGAGCCCGCAGCAGGTGCGGATGGTACGGAAAGTCCGCGAGTGGGAGAGACCCAGGTGCCGGACGCCCGGGAGCCGGGGCAGGAGGGGGGAGGGGGTCGGTGCAACTCCGGAGCTCGTCGCACTCACTGCCCAGCTCCCCGCCCCGCTTGCTCGGCCATCCGCCTCCCCGGACTTGAGCTGAGACCCCGGCCTGCCGCCGTCCGCACTCCGGGTCAGCAACTTCCCGTAGGAGGAGGCGCCCCCGTCGCCCGCCCCACTTCCCACCCCCACTAGGGCTCAGGGGGCCGGCCGCCCCAAGGAAGGAAGCCGGCGCCGCCGAGGGCCCGGGCCCCTACTCACCTCGGAGCCTCTCTCGCCTTGCCCAGGGTGCCCATGGCCGCGGCCGGCGCTCCCGCGGCCGCCTCACCTAGCGCGGCGGGACGGGCTCGGCGGGGCGCGGCGCATCGCCACCACCACCGCCGCCGCCGCCGGCGCCGCCTGCCGGGCCACTCCGCCCCCGGCCGCCCACCCGCCGCTTTCGCAGCCGGCGAGCCCGCCCGAGGCGCACCCGCAGGCACAAAGTTTCTGTGAGCGCGCCCTCTCGCCCTCACGCGCGCGCGCACTCTCTCGCCCGCACCAACCACCTGACACGCGCTGATGCTATCGGTGTAGGAAATGTGTGGCGCTCTCGGGCCGCTCTCCGAAGCCCGCCCCCATCACTCGCGAGCGCCCCGCGGCGCAGCCCGCAGCTCCCGGCCCCCGGCTGAAGTCTGAAGGGGAGCCGAGGGGCGGGGGAAGCTCCGGGGGCACCGCGGAGGAGGTGTGAGCACCTCCGGAGGGCACCGGCTTCGCCCGGCGGCTCGCCGGGGCGTCTGGCCTCGCGGAGGACCCCGGGTCCCCTGGCAGGCCCCCTCGTACGTGTCGTAGCGCAGCCGGGGGCGGGGTAAGGAACTAACACTCTGGTGTGGCTCTGCCTTAGCCCGCGCCTTCCGGGCCTTCTTGGTAGCAATTTGCGGGACTTTGGCTGGAGATTGGCGCCCTGCGCCCCCGCGGGAGTGGAGGGGCGCTCCAGAGGTGTGATCCGTATCTGGCGGGAGACGGCTGGCCGCCTGGCGACTGTGGGTGTGGGAGACGCGGGGAGGGGTGGCGAGAACTTTCTTACAGCAGACCCGGCCAGGAATGGCGGCCTCGCTCTGCTCGTCCCAAAGATAGTGATAACAGTAGCTAATTGATGGAATGCGTTGTGCTAACGTGCTTTCTATGCGTTGCCTCATTTAAGCCATCCCAAGAGGTCAACTGTTTTCGAGATGAGAAGATAGGAAGAATAATATGCCGCCCATCACACAACCGGTAAACAGCAGAGAGGACTGTGACCTGGGCTGAGATCTGCCTGACCCCGTGTAATCGCTGCTGGGCTGTCTTAGTAACAGATCCATTAGCATTGCCTTAACTCCAATCACAATAATATGTTTCTTCCCGGCCGTAATGTTCTGGACCTTAAAGTCTCCCTCTGTGATGTCATTTCTATATTTCCTCATGGTCACCTTGTCGTAAAAGAAAAGAAGCTCACAAAGGTGCATAACCTACAAAAAGAAGTGTGTGAAACGAAAAGTGAAAAATAAGGCATATAAAATGGAGCCAGAAGTGAAAGTCATTTTTTTTAAACGCACCCCATAGATCTCCATGCACTGCGCTACAAGAGGGACCAAAATTTGTCTCCCAGATTTCTAGCAGTCCTGTTCAAAAGGGAGCTTGGTCTAAAATAAGGTTCTGTCATGTGCAAGACAAAAAAAAAATTGTTCAAGAGAATTTCAACTCTTCTAATAGTAAGACCACAAAGAAATTTCTCCAGAGAATGGTCATGAACATTGAGTAATAGAAAGAACTAAGTCTTCAGTCGCAGCCACATATATAGAAGGAGAATTGGATATTAAATATTAAATCATAGCAGTCTTCTCGACTATGCGGCATAGGCATATGTATATATGCTAAACGGATAAACATACTTTTATGTAAATGCAAAATTATACATAAATATATGTTCGTGTCCACATATGTAGATAAATAGGGTATTTGGTATATACATACAATACTAAACACACATGTAGGCAGTTGTACACACCTGTACACCAGAGTCCATTATGTATAGAAGTATAGAAATTATTAGTGATTCAGTTGGTAGGCAAGTCTTGTTGAGTTTTCTGACGAAAGAGGCCCACTTTTGCCTGGAGAGCATCTTTCTCTCTGGTTTCCTGAGAGCCCTGGCCCTCCACCTGCACCTGTGTCTGAGCCCACCTGAGTTCTTTGATGAGGCTTTCTGGCTAATTTTACTTAAACAATTTATCTTTTCTAAACATGTAAAAAAAAAAAGAAGTTAGCTCTATCTCTTTATTCATCTTCTGCCATGTGGTTAGTCTCCCTGGTGTTGTCTGAGGCACCTCTCACCTTCAGAACAAAGTTCTCCATTTCTCTGGTCCTCTCTTCTTCGCCTACCTCTCTGATGGGCTGTAGCCAACGCCTCTGTAACAGTTGAGAAAGGTTGGGGACCACTGTTTTCCTCTGCCCACCGCGTGGGTGAGAGGTCATTCCTTGGGACTCTGTCATTCTTCCTCTTTTCAATCAGGTATTTTTAACTGGTGTCCGTGGACCTTTTGCTTGGCTTTTTTGGTGCGTATCTGCAAAGCCTCTGAAACTAAAAGCATCTGCTTTCATCAGATTTTCTAAATGATACATTACTCAAATTAGGTGTTTTTATTTTCTTCCATGACATCAACAGGACCCATGTGACTTTCAGTCTGAATATTCGAACCCTGACATCTAACATCCACACTCACATTTCCCACTGGTCACCTCCTTTCATTGTCCCAGAGGCCATCTCTGTGGCCACACCTTGGCCTTAGCCCCCTTATCTCTGAATCTGGACATGTCATAAATTCATAATTGGCTTCCCTACTTACAGAACCTCCTTTTTTCTGATCCTTCTTTCATATTGCTTTCAGAGTTACCTGATCATGTCATTTGTCTGCTTCCAAGCTGCTAAGGGATCCTGAGTTGCCTGCAGAATAAAGTGCAAACTTGTTAATTGTGTGTGTCTCTACAGTTGGACCTCACCTGTCCAGCTTAGCCTCTAGCTGTGCCTTCTCAGGCACCTGACCTCTGAGATGGCACCTCGGTCACTCCTGGTAACACTTAGCCCTGTGCTGTTACAAGCCTCGGTGCTTTTGCTTGTGAACTTCCTTCCGTCTGCCATCTCTTTTCACCTGCTAAACACACAAAGGCACAGTTAGACCAAATGTGTGTCAAACTGTCAAGTCACCCTAGAGGGCACATACAGGACTACCTCTCAGGTGCAGAGGCGTACAAACCTTTCACAATCTGCCTAGTTGTCCTTGGGGAACCTATGGCCACCAAAGCTGCCACCTTCTCTGTTGCTTAACATTTACTCAATCCATTTAAGATATACTCACTGGTTGCCTACTTGGTATCAGATGTGGTCCTTGGCATTGAGAATCTGGTAGAGAACAAGACAGATGAGATCCCTGTTCATGAGAGCTCACTTATCTAACAGACAGACAGTAACCAAGTCAACAAATGAACAAATACACCACAATTTTACACTCCGACTTCCAGGAGCTGCCACTTCCGAGGCTGGTTACCTCTACGCCAATGGGGACACCATGAGACGTTCCAGTTAAGGCCCCCACATGGACCTGTGAGGACGAAGCTGCCACAGCTCCAGAGAAGAGTGAAGAGGGATGGAGAGGGAAGGAAAGGAGCCAATACAGCACCATCCTTTACTCTCCTGCTGAGCGCTGCTCCTGTTTCTGAGACATGAGAATTGGTCTCATTAATTTGTTATTGTGAGGCTGTCCCATGCAGCACACCAAACACTGTGTTCTTGCTGCCACTCACTTTGGACCAAGGCTACAAGAATTGCCCACATGAGAAGCAGCCCCTCTTGCTTCGTGCCTGTAGGCTGGGGGCTCGTGTAGGACTCCTGCTCATTTCTTTGTCCTCGGCATCTTCTCATGGAGGCAGCTGCTGGCCGCCCTGGGAGCCTCTCTGTCTATAGGCCAGCTGTTCTGGGCAGTGTTCTCCTTGAGGTATGCCCAGAATTCTCCCAGGGGGTTTTATGAATGGCTTATTTTTACCACTTTGAAGGGCGCTGCCATTCTTTGTGAAGTCGCTTCCCAGAGCCCCTTCCCCGCAAAGTCATATTTATTTATATTACACAGCCCGTAGTTTCGATTTGGGATTTTTTTTTTTTTTAGGATGCTAACAACAAACAAATAGAAATACGTGCTCTCTCATGGCTGTTGCTCTCCTCAGATGGGCAACCCTGAAGGGCTTTGAACAGAGAAGAAATGAGATTTGACTTCTAATTCAATAGGGTCATTCAGGTTGCTGGGTTCCAAAGTGACTCATGGGAGGTAAGGATGGAAGGTTCTGTGTGGGGGTGGCTTTCATAATTTCCAGCTTCTAGGTCTACCAGATGAGTGGCTTTCAGACTACTTGGAACATTACCTCATGATGAGAACTATAAAATTACATTTTACACTCTGTGACTCTAATGTACATTTACACTCTGTGTAAAACCAAAACACAAGCTATGTGAAATATAATCCTTGCAAACATATCTTTTTAATGACTTTAAAAAGTGAGTACTGGTCTGGACCCAATGTATTGATCCATTACTAGACTGGGATCATCGTTTATAAAATATAGTTCTAGGTCTACCTGTCATAACAGCAATAGATCTTCATAGTTACCTCTGGAAAAGGGAACTAGTAATTTTCATTGTTTCTCCTTTTGTAACTTTTATTTTTGTATTATGCGCAAGCATCTATTCAATAAATAAATCCTATTTTGAATCCTTCTGACATAGAGCTTACTCTCTGATTCTGACCTGAATGGCTTTAAAAAAGCAGAGGCTGAGGCCAGCAAAGGTGAGTTACAGGGTGAATCTGCTTTGTTTGAGTTTATGTATATATATAAAAAATCAAAGAGTATATTTTTCACAAATATTTGGGAGGCAGAATGGCACAATAGTTAAAAGTGTGAGCTCTGGAGTTCAACTGGTTTTGCATTTCGGCCCTCATGTTTCCTGGTAATGTGACCCTGAGCAAGTTAACGTTTCTAGACCTCCATTGTCATGTCTGTAAAAATGGATATAAACAAGGGCTACCTCATGGAACTTTGCTGGTGATGATATGACATGGTCTGTGCCTAGCATGTAGCAACTGCTGAGGGATGACTCTGCGCCAAGTTGCAGGCATACAAAGTGAATGCTTTGAGAACCTGGTAAGTGCTATGCGATCACACCCAGAGGGATAGTACCCTAGCTGTTGATTCACGGGAACTAGCTTCTCAGAGGAAGTGAGGTCTACGTTACTATGCAAAGGGTAAGGTGAATCGTGAGCCAAACAGAGAGAAGAGGGGAAGGGCAGGGAAAGGGGGAGGGAGCAGAGGGGGAGGGGAGTGACTTTCAGAGAAAAGGAAGATGTGGAAGGAGGAGGGAGAACAGGTGCTTTGCTGAACTAAGCAGGACACTCAGGAAATTACTCTGATTCTCCCCACCCCCTGCCAATGGATAAATAAGGTTCTCAAGTCTGACTTAATCTTATTGCCTTGTCAGAATCTGAGACGCTTCACACCTTGAAGAGTCCCCCATGAGATCTTTAAATCCCCTCCACTTTAGATGTGATTCAATTAACAGTACTGCTCAAGTCAGCCTTTGGGTGCTTGAAATGAACTGTTGAAAAAGGACCAGAGTTAATTAAACTCCAACACTGGCTCATTCTCAAATGGCCGGCATTGCAAATAGAATGGCAATAATGTAAATGCTAAAGCTAGTTTTGTAATGCAACCACTAATTTTAAAACTCCTACTGTGCACCCAGCACCGTATCAGCACCATTACTACCTAAAAATTTAACATGTACAAAGACACATGGGTAAAAGCTGGAAAAAAACAGTTCATAGAAAGATTCAAATGGCCTGGATCAGTCAAAGGATGTGGTTTTCTGGGTACAAGAACTGTTTAATATGCACTCAAAAAAGTACTGTGATAAGTATAGGATTGAGATGAGACCTCCTGAATATTAATAGATGCACTTGCATGAGCGCAGTGGGGAAAATCATTGTACATTAACAGGGGTGAGTGGTTCTCAAACTGGGGTCATCTGCAGACATATAGTTAAGCATCTAGACAAAATTTTTCCCTTTAAAATGGGTTATTTGTTATTCATATTTAAGAAATACTGAAGTAACTTATTTCGCACACAACTTACAAGCAGTAGGCAGAGTTCTCACCCCAATCCCACCGCTCTGTGCCAAAGCCCAGTCTTCCCTACCCCGCATGGGGTGAAAGTGTCTTTTTATTCAGTCTGATTCTTTGTCATAGAAACAGGAGTGAAACTCTTCTGCGCAGAGAGCAGCCTTAGGAAAGTATAAACTGAGCTGGAAGCATTTGTCTTCTGTGTTCCTTCTGTTTTAGAAATAGGACATGAGGCTCCGTTGGCCCCACTAAGAAGGGTGTATCTTCAACTTTGTGTGTAACTGTGTTCCCTGGAGTACAGAGTTTGCATTTCATGAATAACAAAGTCACACCCAAAAGAGCAACAAACATGACAATTAGAAATGCAGTGATTAAAAAACAAAGCTCGAAGCTTAAATTTGCTGCAAATAT
>PITB01026886.1:0-21201 GCA_004024585.1 Paradoxurus hermaphroditus
TCTCTCTCTCAAAAATAAATAAACATTAAAAAAAATTTTTTTTTAATGTTGAGAAATACCCCCTCCTGGCCTGGACTTCCTCATCCAAAATAGTTTCCCTCCCCTCTTCCACAGACTATGTAAGGCCCGCGTGGGGAAGTACCGGGAGGGGACGTGCTCTGAAGAGTGCGGAGAAACACTACATTATTTAGAGAAGTGGCCATAAGTCTTGCCATGGCAAGAGCTCTTTGCTTCTTGCTTTGAGTGTCCCCCCCAAAGGCCCTGGAATCTAAATCTAAGCAGTTTTCATTAATGTCGGCGGGAGAAGACTCGGTTGGGGGGTGTGGGGCGCGGGGAGGGGCCCCTCGTGTCCAGGGCTCCTATCGCTGGGGGAAATGCAAACTTTGCCACCTCCGATTTTCCCCCCCGGCAAAGAAAACAGAGCTGTGACCTCGGCAAGGTCGCACCGTGAGTCAGTGATAGCTGCTGGAAATAGAACACAGGCATCCTGACTCCCCAGCTGCTCTGCTCGCCCCGCTCCTGCCCCAGGAAAAGGGGGCCTCTCGCAGCCTGAGGGAAAGTGTTGCAGGTGACAGGGACAGACCTTCAGAGACTGTCGGCCAGCTCCTTCTTTGTGATTCCTATTCAAGAGGTGGCAAATTCCCAAGGTTTTCTGACGTTTTTCGGAACCTGATGTCAGGCCTTCCCCTACGAGCCAAGCGGTGCTCCCCACTCCTCCTGTGCTCCCCGAGCCCTCCCTGTCTTGTTTTGTAAGTGGCCCATAGCTGTCTCCCTGTGAAGTCGGGCCTTGGGAAGCTATGTGGACCATGTCTCCCCCCACCCCGGAAATTTCCTGTGTGGGGGGCTGCTCCCTATAAGCAGAAGCAATCCAGTCCTGAGGTTTTCTCCCTTTGGTTGCCAGACTGACCTCTAAATTAGCCAAAATCCTAGGCCCTTGTAAACAAGATCCTGCCAGCGTGGTGTGTGCAGGAGTCTGAGTCCAGGAGCGGATGCTAGGTTTGAATGATGAGTGCGGCTGGCGTTGGGTGACGTCATTGGGTTACTGGTGTGCACTGCCTCTGATGAGCGCCTGGCCGACCTGGGCAGGAGTCGCGAGGACACCCCAAGGGCCCCAGGAAGAAGACGCGCTCTGGCCCTTTGCCCAGGACAGCCTGACTCCATGGAACCAGCTCTCTCCTCCATGGACACTGCTGTGACTCTGTCCCCACCAACTAACTGGCCAACCCCAAGCTCCTCCGAGTTCCCGCTCGCTGCCCTTTCTCACCACCACCGCCAGGGCGCGTCTATCCACTGCCTGTGCTGGTTAGAGCCGGACCCTTTCTTGGGGTAGCGGCTCCGTCTCCTAGCCACTAGGTTAGGGGTGACGAGAGCTCTGATGAGTCCCAACCCACTTTGAAGAAAATCTCCTGCCTCTAGTTTCATATCCCTCGAACCAGGAAAGGAATCTTCAACCAGCCTACATGAGAGGCAGTGAGGGGGTAGTGGTTGGAATGCGGATCTGGAGTCAGACGGACCTGGATCAAATCCTGGCTCCCCTACTCATTGACCCGGTCACCTTGGGCGAGTTGTTTAACTTCCCGAAGCCTCGGGTTTCGCATCTGTGAAATGGGGCAATCCTGATGCCTACTTCACTGGGTCTTTATGAGGATTGAATGAGGTATCTGTCAAGTGCTTAGCGGCGAGACTGTCACAACAAATGGCAGCCACATAATTATCTATCATTTCACCCACAGAGGTGGTGTTCTTCAGGTGAAGAATGTGTTTGTCTTTCTGGAATTTATTTGTTTGGAATGCTCTAGAATTTTACAGTCGGCTTCCAGAACTCTCCCTTCCCTGCACCATATTCCCGACTCCAACTATAGACCACCTGAGGGATGCGTGTGCGCGCACACACGCACATGCACGCATGCGCCCCCACACACACACACATGCACGTGCACGCATGCACACGCATGCTCGCGCACGCACACCTTAACTGTCTCCGGCGCTGGCTGACTTTGCCGGCGCAGTTGTATTGCCGGTGAGCGGTGCCCCAACCACGCCCCCGGCTCGCTAGCTTGGCTGGTCTGAGCGCGGGTAGACTAATCAGACCGAGGACGTGGGGTCTGTCCCTCAGCCCGGCACAAGGAGACATCTGTGCTCTGCTCCGGGCCGGTGCCCCTAATGCTGGCTGGCCATCCAGCAAATGCGTGACCTTGGGGAGGGCACCAGGAGGGTAGGGATTCTCTTTCCCAGGGGGAGAAGAAATGGCAGAGCACACATGGCAAGAGGCAAAGGCCCCCTCGTCCTGCCATGTGACTGCAAGCTCAGGACTCATCCCCAGTTCCTCTGGGCTTGTCCCCACCCCCTCCTTGGGCATCCTTGGCTGCCCTTCTCTGCCTCTCCACTGTTACCCCCTTAGTCCAAACCGGCATCTCTTGTGCGTAAGCCCCCACTGGCCTCCCTGCGTCCGCCCTTGCCCAACCCCTGCCCACACTACCTACACTCAAGAAAGTCAAAGTAATCCTTTGAAAATATGCATCAGATCACGTCACCTCCCTGCTTAGACACCTCCAGTGACCCTCTGTGTGTGGCAAACAGACTTCTAACATGACCTCCCCCAGTAATGCTCCCTGCTGATATTCTTTGACTGGGGGCAAGGCCCATGACTTACTTCTAAGTCGTTTCTAAGATTAGGTTACAAGAGACGGTGACTTCCATCTTGCTGTCAGACTCTCTCTGCTGCCTCGTTGGCTCCCGTGCTCTGATGAAGCAAGCTGCTGCGTTGGAGTGGCCTGCCTCGTAAGGAGGTGAGGATGGCTCTGGACCTGTGAAGAACTGAGTCTTACCAACAACCACGTGAGCAGCAAGCCACCCCACGAGCCCAGCCAGCAGCTTGATGGGTGTCTGTAAGAGACCCTGACATAGAGGGCACAGTGAAGGCATGCCCAGATTCTGACCCACAGGAACCGGGAGATAAAAAGTATGTTTTGTTTTAAACTGCTACTTTTTGGGGTAACTTGTTACACAGCAAGAGCTAGCTAATACACTGTGGCATTTGGAATAAAATCCTACCAGACCCTGTACGGTCTGGCCCCACATGCCTCTCCTACTCCATTTGGGGACCACTCCCCTTTTGGCTCGCCACCCTCTGGCCACTCTGATCCTTTGTGCTTGTAATTCATCACAATCCTGGACCCCTGGACGCTGTGCATTCCGTACGCTCTGGCTGGAACAATTCCCCCCCCCCCCAGCTTTTTAGCAGGGTTGGTGCCATTTGGTCATCAGGCCTTCTCAGCCCAACTGTCACCTACTTAGACGGCCCTTCACTGACCTCGCTGTCTCCCCCCAGTTACTCTCTATGCTACCGTCTTGTTTAATTTTCTTCCAAGCGTTTATTTCCCCCTGACATTACCTAGCTTGCTTGTTACTTTACTTGCCTTCTGCCACTGAACGGAATCCCTGTGAGGGCCATTATGTGGACCCAGTTTCTTTTCTTTTTTTTTAATATTTATTTATTTTTGAGACAGAGAGAGAGAGACAGAGCATGAGTGGGGGAGGGGCAGAGAGAGAGGGAGACACAGAATGTAAAGCAGGCTCCACGCTCTGAGCCATCAGCACAGAGCCCGACGCGGGGCTCGAACCCACAGACCGCGAGATCACGACCTGAGCCGAAGTCGGCCGCTTAACCGACTGAGCCACCCAGGCGCCCCTGGACCCAGTTTCTAGACTCAGCCCCAGAGCATAACAGGCCCTGAAGAAATGTTTAATCAAGTTCATTGCTACCTACAGGTGATGCTTGTCAACTCGCCTGCCGGTTTCTCAGTGGCTTTCAGTGGTCTCCCCATGAAGATGTCCACCCACCTCTTCTGGGGAGCAAGGACTGTCATCCCTCGAAAGCTGGCCCCAGCTCTGCTCTCGTGGAGGGACTGTGTGTGGAGCACCTGGTGCTCCAGTGACACCCCTAAAGGAGTCTGGGAGTTTGGGGCTCCTGCGAATACATTTCTAGTTCCTCTCCCCTCCATCTAAAGCACGCAGCACCCGCGAACGGTTTTATCATATCCACTTTCGAGCCTTTGCACACACCTTCTTTCTGTCTTGCCTCTCACCGGCTTCCCGATCTGGCTCAGAGAAACTTGGCCTCCTCCAGGGAGTCCTTCCAGAATCGCCCTGGACAATTCCCTGCTCCCCTTATTCTCCATCCTGGGAGAACAGGTGCCGTGCCGGGTGGGGGGATACAAAGACGGAGCAGTCAGCCTGTGGCTTTAGGAAGCGGCTGTGAGAAGAAATAACCGCAATTCGGTTAGAGCTTCGGACTTACATGTCTGTCTGTAAAACTCCAATTCAGACTGTTTTATGAAGCGCACTGAACAGGGGCAGTAAAGTTGGACAGAGTCAGAGTCCTCGGGCCGGTCACCCGGCATTCAAATCCCGGTTCACCTGGATGAGGCTGTGTCTCACCTGCGAGCAATCTCGCTAAGCCTCAGTTGCTACATCTGTGAAATGGGGATTCGTGGTAGCCACTTCGTAGGGTTATTGGGACGATTAAAGGAGATGATGGCCAAGTCAGGCTGTGGCACATCTCAAAAGCAGCAACGTCCCCACGCTGTCATCCATTTGGACGCTTCCTGCAACAAACGTCTGTTGCCTGCCTAGTATTTACAGGAAAGGCACTGACCAGGGTCCCAGAGAGACAAAGACGGAGTAGACAACCTCCTTTGTCAGATAACTCATAGTCCCCTTGAAGAGACGGGACACCCAGGGGCAGCGGACAGCGAGCCCTTCAAGGACTCCCGGTATGATATAACCACCAAACGAGGACTCGCTGTATCACAGAACCGCCCATGTCCCAGGCATTCGGAGGAATCGGGGGTGCCGGGCTGGCGTGAGTGGGGAAAGGTACGTCTCGACACTGTTGCCGTATTTTCCGAATCAGATCTTGGAGCACACGGCCAGGTGGCTTCATGCTTCTGTGCCCTGGCGCACAGCATTCCCTCTGCCCGTCCACCTGGCAGGCTCCTGCTCACCCTGGAAAACACCATGCATTTTTCCCGGTGGCCTTGACCTTCCCGGGTGCAGCCAAATCTTTTCTCTTTTCCATCGCTTGCTCTCCGGGCTCCTATGATTGTTCCTCGTATGCGGCGTGGCCGTTACTGATGATGTGCGCGTCTCCCCTGCTGGATGGTCGGTGAGCTCCGGTGTGAGAAGAAAGAGGTCCTTGTGAGCAAGGACAGCAGCGACGCGTCCTTGTGAGCAAAGACCGGGTCTTTCCTGTCTTTAAATCTTGGAACCCGGCATAGGGCGCTGCCTGGGGCAGGTGCCCGATGTCTTTGCCGAATGAATGAATGAGGACACATATGTATAAATGAATGATTCTGCCATACGGAAGTATTTGAAACTCTCCAAAGCAAAGCTGGAGCGGTTCGTGAGTTCGAGCCCCGCGTCGGGCTCTGTGCTGACCACTCGGAGTCTGGAGCCTGCTTCGGATTCGGTGTTTCCCTCTCTCTCTGCGCCTCCCCCACTCTCTCTCTCTCTCTCTCTGTCAAAAATAAATAAGCGTAAAAAAAGATCTATAAAACAAAGCAAAGCTCCAGAGACATGGGTCTCTGTAATGATATGGGGGAACTATTTGCTCAACTTCACAAAGCCTGCAGACCCCCGGGTGGTCCCGTGGCTTCTGCTCCTTACTTAATGTCTTTCTTCACAGTAATAAGCACAGTGGTCCCAAACCCTCTCATGAACCATTTATAAGACTGCAAAGCCCTTTCTGCCCATGATCGCAGTTGGTCCTGAAAGCACTTGTCAGGTGGGCAGGCCAGGGGGTCCCTGCGGCCGTTTAACAGAAACCGAGACTCGGAGGGCTCGGCTTTGCACAGCCGGTGGCTCTTTCGAACCAGGAACGAGATTCCTGCGCTCTCTTTGTGGCTCCCGTGTCCTCCAGCGCGGGTCTGTAATGAGGGCAAACGAGCCCGGGGCTGCGGAGTGGAGGCGCTGATTGGAGGCAGGCCCTCCGAGCCTGGCATCTGAAAGTTTCTTTTGGACCAGCCACGCACCTCCGATTGCACCGCGGTATCCGAGCTGTCCCCGCCGGGCTCCCCTCCCCCCACCGTATCGCACCCAGCCCTGCGCGTGCCCCGCGCGCACGCCTCCGCGCGCGTGCCCGCGCTGCTCTCCCTCCAGGTGTGTCTTTCTGAGAGGGCAGAGGGGAACAAATAGTATAAAGCCACCCGAAGAATTCTTTCGAGGAAATGCGGAGGCGCACGCGAGGCT
The DNA here is from genome assembly GCA_004024585.1 of Paradoxurus hermaphroditus. Lineage (NCBI taxonomy): Eukaryota > Metazoa > Chordata > Mammalia > Carnivora > Viverridae > Paradoxurus > Paradoxurus hermaphroditus. Next base: position 6,250 of record PITB01026886.1, read on the forward strand.
ATTTTTATGGAAATTGGTATGTGATTTGCATAAATCTGCATGTATTTCCCAAAGCCCCACTCCCGCGGAGTTCAGAAAGCAAGCGATTAATGGGGCGAATCCGCTTCATTCACGCCAGCCAATGGCAGGGGTAGACACACCTGCTATGCTGGCCGCTTTGGCTAATTTTTTCCCCACAATTTCTTCTCATTTAACACAAAATCATTTTCAGTGTTCCTGGAGACCTCAAAGGGTGCAGAGAACAGGACGTTTTTATAAGAATAATTAATAATAACGGTGTCTCGCAGGGAGGGCTTGCTGTATGTTAAGCATTGCTCTGTGAGCTGTAGCTATTTTATCTTCATCTCTTTAATAATCCAAGTGTTGGGTCCCGTCACTATGCCTATATTACAGGTGAGAAAACTGAGGTCCGCAGGGTTGGGGTAACATGGCTTGTCATTGATTCAAACTTCATTTATTTACACAGCAAGTTCGAGCTCAAGCATCTACTGTGGGCCAGAATCTTCCTACGCACCGGAAACACTGCAGTGAACAGCAAGAAAAGACAACGTCCCAGCTACCCCAGAGCATTAGCGTGCATCAGTTAGGGGAAGGCGGGGTTGCTGTAACAAAGAGACCCGAAAATGTATTAAATCAAAGAACAAAGGAGTGAATTCCTCTCTCAAGGAGTAATTCAAGGTGTGCTTCCCAGGTTGGTGGGCAGCCCTGCCCCTCGTGGTCACTGGGGAGAACCCGCTTCCTTCCAAGCCGTTGCTTTGCTCAGCACCTGGGACTCTGACTTCACCTGGTTGGGGGGAGCTTGGTTGCTACCGCGTCTGTGTAGTGGGCAGGAATGTGGAAGGGAGCCCCGGGGGACTACACCGGTGTGCTAAAGCCGAGGCCTGAGGGCAGAGGCAACCATCATCTTTGTTTCCTTTCTGTGAAAGGAACTTGGTCCCGTGACCACATTCAGCTTCAAGAGGGGCTGGGGAACGGGATCTGGCCAGAGACCAAAGGGGATGGGCACACGGATCTAGGTGGGCACCCAGCCACTGTTGCCACAGCAGAATGTTCACCAAGCAAACCACTATATTGGGTGAGGTCCCAGAGTGATAAGGGCAACGAAGAAAGACGAGACAGGGGAAGGGGCTGGAGGGTGATGGGGACAGATTTCTAGACAGCCATGGGCTCTTCATCACTGTTCTGAACTGACACCCCCCCCCAACCACACCCATGTTCGCAGTGATGGCCCGGAGGCTTAGGAGACCCCCCCAAACACTTCCTGAACCAAAACAGGGCCATTCGTGTCCAGCTGAGTAATCAGAGGCTCGGCCAAGCAGTAGTCTACTGGACTTGACCTTCGCGGAGCCTCTCCTGCCTTTTTTCAAGGAATTTTTATTTATTGGTCATTTTACTCTCACTAACAAAATGCCTTAAGGTGGCGAGGGCAAATGTTGTCATTCCCCTTTGACGACGGGGGAACGTGAAGCTTGAGAGTGTTCAGTTCGGTTAAAAACTAAGCTGCAGTGAGCTCCTATGTGCCAAGACACTAGGACCAAGAGGCAAATGGGATGTAGTTCCTCCAGATGCCGTGACAGGGAGCTCAGTGTCGTATACAGACATGTAAGCAAATAATCTGCGAAACACGCCATGATCTTGGTGCCCGGGTGGCTCAGCCGGTTTAGTGTCTGACTTTGGCTCGGGTCATGATCTCACGGTTCATGGGTTTGAGCCCCGCGTCGGGCTCTGTGCTGACGGTGCGCAGCCTGGAGCCTGCTTCGGATTCTGTGTCTCCTTTTCTGTGTCTCCTTCTCTCTCTGCCCCTTCCCCGTTCTTTCTCTCTCTCTCAAAAATAAATATAAACATTAAAAAATATTTTAAACATGCCCTGATCAAAATGGGTACAAAACGCAGCGTACAGAGGAGGGAGGGAATGATAATTCTACCTGGGTGGGAGGGAATAAGCAAGGTATCAACAGAAGAGGTGATGACTGACCTCATCCTTCAAGGTTTTGAAGGACGAATAGGAGTTCTTCAAGTGGATGAGGAATCTGTTCCAGGTAAGAAAAATATGTTTCCGAGAGAGCTGTGTATATAAAGGCAAAGAGATCTCACCTAATACTTCAGAATTTGGCCATGAATGTTTGAGAAAGGCTCAGCAAACTTCTGAAATCAATGCTGGAAAGCAACCCAGGCTTCCTGAGCTCTGATTCACTGGGGTGCATCTTATAAGCGATGGGTTAAACACAGATTCAACGCTGGTGTAGAAAGGGGCTGGGTAGCTCGCAGAGCGGCTAAGGCCGTGACTGGCCACAGCGCTCAAAGGGCTCCCAGGGGTAATGGTTCCTGCTACGTAGAGGGAGCGGTTCTCAGCCTCCTCATCAGGGAAGAAGAGCCGCTGGGAGAAAACCGAGTGCGCCTGACACAGCCCTTCTCTCTCTTCTTTGGGAGTGTGCGCCTCACAACTGGGGATTCGGGGCAGCTCTGCCTTGCAGGGGGAGGCCCATGCTGGCACAGCTCTACCCGTGTCTGCCATTTTCCATCATGGAATGTCTACCTGCGATCAAATTTAAGCCCGCTTCTCCTAAGTCATCTTTCTTAGTAATAAAGAGGATGTCCCAGCCCTCCGTCCACTGACGGCTCTCTTATTCTCAATTTATTCAGAACCCAGTTCGGAGCGAGGGAAGGTATTTTTCCAGTCTCCAAGAACCCTACCACCTGCCCGCCCGTGTCTCCCTCTCTGTCTATTACCGGCAAGCCGGATCAGCACACACTCTGTCTTCTTACTTTCTTCTCTAGGCTGTCCAGATGTCGGTTCTAACCATCGCTCGCCAAAGCAACCCTCTTCCTCTCTGGGCGTCAGGGATCGTCAGGAAATCCCTGGTGCTATTTCCCTCCCGCTTTTATCAGTTGGCTCTTGCTTGTTCTCCGGCTGAGTTCAAATCCGACTTTTCCTGAAGTTGTGTGAGGCTAGCCAGTTGGTCTCTCCGGCTGAGCCCCAGCTCGCTGGCCTTAAGCACAGTACTTCAGTAAGTGTTTCAAGTTTGCCGCAAGGATGAGATGGGATAATATCTATGACGCTCCTGGTAAATTCTGCCACACTTTGCAAACCTGAGGTCCTCCTTCTCCTACGCCTCTGAAGCCCAGGACACACCCATCCTTCACTTGAGTAGGAAAGAGCAGAAAAGTTACACGCACCTGTTTTCCACTGAGAATGTTCCCTTTCTCGGCTGTCATGATAAATCAGATGAGTTCCAAGTTCTTTGGGCGATGGGGAGAGTGCAGTTTATACCGGGGCTTTTGTGGAAATCCTAGCAGATTAATTACCTGGAAGATTAAGTGTATTTCTTGGCAAGCATACAAGGAACTCATGGGTTATTTGTACGCCGAGAGGTTTTGTTCTAAAATCTTCTCCAATGTACTCGAAACGAGTGTCATTTTGTTTATTCATTCAAACATCAGACAACTTGGTTCTCCGAAGGGACTATGGGGGAAAAGAAGATTTGAAGACGATCCCGCAGACTGGTCTCTGAGTGGGGAAAATGAATTCATTTCAACGGATGGATGGAAATAGTTTGCTCCAATTCTGAGCAAGCAGTCTCTTGTTCATTTATCCTACCTTTTCCATGAAGTGTCAGTCCCCCCGTACTTTCAACGCTGCCAAAATTATGTTTCTGGGTCTCGACCACAATTTATGGCAGTTCCAGTGGGATGGTCACATTTGGGGGAAATCTTTGAAGCAACTTACCCATTTAAGTTGGGCCCTATCACGCTAGAAATGTATCACAACCAGTGACATGCTGGTAAGTGTTCATCATTGGCTCTCCAGAAAAACAAAATCCAAAAGCAAAAATATACCAGTATTTAGGCACATAAATAAGTAAAGGTTTGGGGTCTTTGGGTGGCTCAGTCGGTTAAGCATCCGGCTTCAGCTCAGGTCATGATCTCACGGTTCATGGGTTCGAGTCCTGTGCCGAGCTCTGTGCTAACAGCTCGGAGCCTGGAGCCTGCTTCAGATTCTGTGTCTCCCTCTCTCTTCCCTTCCCCACTGGCGTACTGTCTCTCTCTTGAAAATAAATAAACTTAAAAAAAAACCCGCCTGGCAATAGGTAAAAATTTTGCCGACATAAAGGACGTATAGCACATAATTTACGAATAATGTCACACAGTACTTGTATTATAAATTTCATACAGCCAACTGATTCCTACAAAACGGTCTCACTGATTTCTGTAGAACTCTTAATCTGTAGCAATCCTAGGGGTGCAATTCAACCATGCTGGCAAAGCGACTGCTTGATCTGACTCAGCAAAGAAGTTGCTTACATCTTTGACGATTGACTCCGACATGAACATGGACCCATCTCCTGATTTGTACTGGCGAGTACAATAAAAGTAAAATGATGTCTACGTGTTACAACTTCATTTAATGAGGTGAGCAACTTCTTTCCTGAATCAAGTCGCAATTTTCAAGTACTAGAAGATTTCCTCAGTTTTAGTCGAAGTGGTCACAGACAGAGCACGCTTTTAAGTTTATCGTTGCATTTATTATGGCTAAATAAGGCGTTATTAACTATTTTAGTAGCATCATTAATGTATTTCCCATCACTTTTTAAAGTCTATGTAATTTATTTTAATTTTTTAAAGTCTACACAATTAAAATAGAACACATTAAGTCCTGATTTGTAGTGTTTTCCAGTTTCTGTGGTGTAGATAGTCACATCATGGCCGATCTCGAGCTACCGATGTGATGTCACGGGGCGTGGAATTGGGTATCACACGTTTAACAGAATTCCTGCCATCTAGATGTAGCAGTAGACATAAATAACCTCAAGGGCACAGATAATCGTAAAATGTAGCAAAATAATTAGGAAATGATGAAGTTTAAGTATTTATTACCTATTCTTTCTTTTTCATCTTTCTTTTTTAAGGTTTTTATTTATTTGAAAGAAAGAGAACAAGTAGGGGAGGGGCAGAGAGAGGGAGACAGAGGATCTGAAGCAGGCTCCGTGCTGACAGCAGAGAGCCCAACTTGGGGCTTGAACCCATGAACCAAGAGATCATGACCTGAGCTGAAGTCAGACACGCAACTGCCTGAGCCACCCAGGCTCCCGTTTTCTTTCCTTTTTTAAACTACTTCAACCATTTTTGTTTGCATGTCAGTAGCATTAAGGAGATTCACAATGTTGTACAGCCAGCACTGCTATTCAGTTCCAGAACCTTCCATTGCCTCAAAGGGAAACCCCATACCTATTAAGCAGCCATTTCCCACCTCCTTCCACCAGTCTGCTTTCTGTCTCTATAGATTTGCTAGCTCTGGATACTTCAGTTAATGCCTGGCTTCTTTTACTTAAGATGATGTTTTCAAAGTTCATCCATAATGGAGCATGGGTCAGTAGTCGCTCCTTTTCAGGGCTGACTAATATTCCACTCCTCAGCTAGACCACGTTTCACATATCCCTTCATCCACTGATGGACTTTTGGGGTGTTTCCAGCTTTTAGCTATTGTGAATAGCATTGCTATGAAAATTTATGGTTACTGTCATTTTTAATATAATTTACTTAATCATAGGTTTATATAAATTCATTTTTAATAATGGTCATATTGGGGCACCTGGTAGAGCGTGCAACCCTTCATCTCAGGGTCATGAGTTCAAGCCCCATGTTGGGTGTGGAACCTACTTAAAATAAAAATAAAAATTAAATCAAAATGAATAATAGTCTACTCCTGAAAACATTATTGCACTATATGCTAACTAACTTGGATGTAAATTAAACATAAAAAAATAAATTTAAAAAAGAATGAAATCTTGCTATTTGCAATGACACGGATGGAGCTAAATAGTATTATGCTAAGACAAACACCGTAAGATTTCACTCATATGTGGAATTTAAGAAACAAGAAAACATGGGGGGAAAAAACAGAGGAAAATCAAGAAACAGACTCTTAACTATAGAGAACAAACTGATGGTTACCAGAGGGAAGGTAGGTGGGGGGATGGGTTAAATAGGCGATGGGGATTAAGGAGGGCACTTGTTAGGATGAGAAACTGGGTATTGTATGTAAGTGTGGAATTACTAATATTATACTGTAGTTAGTATTACTGATATTGCACTGTATGTTAACTGGAATTTAAAAAAAATTTTTTTAAATTTATTTTTGAGAGACATAGAGACAGAGTATGAGCAGGGGAAGGACAGAGAGAGAGGGAGACACAGAATTTGAAGCAGGCTTCAGGCTCCGAGCCGCCAGCACAGAGCCCAACGCGGGGCTTGAACTCACAGTCCGCGAGATCATGACCTGAGCCGAAGTCGGCCACCCAACCAACTGAGCCACCCAGGCGCCCCTAAAAAAAATTTTTAACATTTATTTATTTTTGAGAGACAGAGTGAGACAGAGCATGAGTGGGGGAGGAGCAAGAGCGAAGGAGGACACAGAATCTGAGCTATCAGCACAGAGCCCGATGAGGGACCCGAACTCACGGACCACGAGATCATGACCTGAGCCAAAGTCGGGTGCTTAACTGACTGAGCCACCCAGGCACCCCTTAACTAATTAGAATTCAAATTAAAAACTTAAAAAATATATAATAATGGTTGTATTTACCAAGCAACTTGCAAAATTCTGGAACATTTAAAGATTGGCCCTTGGGAGTGGGCAGGGGCTGGCTCCAGCGCTCTGCTGGCTGTCGCTGTCTACCAGCAGATCTGTGTTCCGGGCTCAGGGCACATCCTCCTTGCTTTGTCATTTGGAGCGGTGGCTAAGTTCTCATGTCTTTGGTCTCATCTCCAGAATCAGTGTCTAGGGCTAGATGATGTCTAAGGTCCCTTCCTGGGGTGCCTTCCCTCCAATCGGCGGCCATGCTGGGTAGACCGGTGAAACAAACCTACAGTAACGTAAGTGCCAGCAGTTCAGGGACTGGGCATCGTGCTTCTGCAGGTTAGGGTCATTGGCTCCATGCCCCCAGCGGACATGTTTTGACTATCACCCCTCCATGCCTTCTTTTCTTCTCTTCCCAGCAGTTTTCTTGGTGGCAGATTCAGCCCCTCCCCATTCTCGGGCCGTGTGTTTTGGGTACTGACTTGACCGACATTCTCTCCCGGACCACACTCCACTCAGGCTTCTCTGAGCTCCTCTTCCACTGGACCCCGTGCTTGGACATGTCCTCAAGAGTTCAATGTTAGCAAGACTCTTGCTTCATTAATTTAGCCAGAATTCCTGCCCTTGGTGGTATCCTCAACACCACCACTCCCCACCGTCCCCCAGGTGACATCTGACCATCGCGGTCTGCCTTCAGCAAGGATTCCTAATTTCACTAGAATTCCTCCTGAACCCTGATGTCTCCTCTTAGCAACTTTCCATCTACTGACCCCCGCCCCCCCAAACCCCCACTGCTCCTCGGCTATAAATTCCCACTTTTTCTTTTCGTATTGGGAGTCGAGCCCTGCTTGTCTCCTTTACTGCAAAGCCCTTAGAGCTGTCCTTAGTCTGCCATTTTAACAAATGCCTCTTTTTTGTCTTTAACAGATTGCACCCCACCTGCAGGTGATCAGGTCAGGTCGGAACGCAGGACCCAGTTGGCTCCAAGAAGATGCAGCTGCTGTTTTGATGGGGTTTTTGAGAAAGAAAAGCATCTTCTCTCTCCACTGAGATACTATGGCGAGGATGTGATGCTTGCAGTTGCTGGGACCATTTGGTGGCCATGGTAAGCATTTATGAAGCACCTCGTGTGTACGTGCAGTGCCCTGAACCAGTGTAGAGCCCACGGGCAAATGGTTTAGAAGCACAACGGAGGACCAGTGAGAAGATGGAAGATGTTCAGTCTCTCTGGACTTCTCGGCTACACAAGCCAATAAAGTCCTGGTTTTTTCTTGGGCCAATTTGAAGTTTAAGCTGGGTTTTCTGTCTCATGCAACTTGAAAACGAACAAACACACAACAACCGCAATCAAAGGATACCACCCCCGTGAGAACCACATGACTGCTTCAGTCTCAGACCAGCTGCGGCCAGTGCCTTGGATCCTCAGAGGTCCTGGGGAAACCGTGGGGATATTAGGAAAGCATCCCCTGTGTCAGCTGCACCGATGGGGGACTGAGGGATCACCTCCGGATACTGCGGCAAAATAAAACGTAAATTTGGTCTTTATCCCTGGTTCCCGGCACAGTGCGTTTTCTGAGTGACAGGAGTGTCTTTGGTTACTCATAACGAGCCCCTTTAAGTCACCTGAGTTTGTGCTAATGCAATGACTCAGGGTGGGGCCCCTGGACAGCCTCAGGATAGGACTGGTCACCAGAAAGACCAAGAAGTTTCAGCCCTACCCATGACCTCTGGAAAGAGGAGGGAGGCTGAAGATTGAGCTCTGTAAAAAATCATGGGCAATATTTTTTAAGTTTATTTATCTTGAGAGAGAGGAAGAGAGAGAGGACAAGGAGAAAGAGGACAAGGACAAGGAGAGATGGGCAGAGAGACAGGGGGACAGAGGATCTGAATGGTGTGTCACCAGCAGAGACCCCGACATGGGGCTCCAACCCACGAACCGTGCGATCTTGACCTGAGTCAAAGTCGGGTGCTTGCCCGACTGAGCCACCCAGGCGCCCCAAAACTCATGGACAATTTGACTCACAGAGCTTCTGGGGCTGGTGAGCACATGGAGGTGCTGAAAGGGGGTCGCCCATTTGTTCTCCTGTCAGTGGTACTTCCTTTTCTCCCCCAAGCCCCCACCACCTGCCTCACTGCAGACTCATGTGTTTTCCTGGCCCTTCTTTACAGTAGATAAGCTTATCAGAGTTTGGAAGGGACAGTGATTCGTGGCTTCACCGTGGCCATCAGACTAGCTCTTTCCCTAGCACTTTATAGGTGTACATTTCAGTTTGCTGATGAATGAGATAGAGCAGGACCTCAGAAGTGACCGGGTGGTGGGACAGAATGGTGAGTGAGCACAGGTAAGCCTGAAATCACTCAAGGAAAGGAATAGATTAAGCTAAATGAGCTAATTATGTGTGTCAAAAACCACACCAGTAAGAACATACAATGGGGAAAAGACGGTCCCTTTAATAAATGATGTTGGGAAAACTTGGACGGCTACACGCGAAAGAATGAATTGGACATCTTTCTTACATTTTCATATACAAAAATAAACTCCAAATGGATTAAAAACTTAAATGTAAAACCTGAAACCATAACACTTTTAGAAGAAAACATAAGCAGTAAGCTTTTAGATATCAGTCTTTGCAGAATTTTTTTGGATCTGCGTCCTTAGGCAAGAATCTTAAAAGCAAAAAGAAACAATTGGGGCTACATCAAAATAGAAAGCTTTTGCACAGTGAAGGAAACCATCAACGAAATTAAAAAGCAACCTACTGAATGAGAGAAGATAGTCACAAATGATATATCTAGCAAGGGATTAGCATCCAAAATGTATGAAGATCTTTTACAACTCAATATCAAGTAAACAAACAAACAAAAATAGTCCTATTATGAAATGGGCAGAGGACCTGAATAAACGTTTTTCCCTCGGAAGACACAGAGATGGCCAACAGGCACGTGAAAAGATGCTCAACATCGCTAATTATCAAGGCAATGCCAATCAAGACCACGATGAGATATCACATATTGTTATGCCCAGAATTCGGGGGACCCCAAGAACCACCAGGGAGGCGAGTCCGATGCAAGAACAAAGAGCCTTTAATCGAGCTAGCTCGAGCTCAATCTCCTACCGCACCGACGCAGCGGTGGGTCGAGAGAGAGAGCGAGTTTCCAAAGGTGCAAGAGTTTTAAAGGAGTAGTGGGAGGGGTGATGGTCGTGGCCCTAGCCGATTGGCTGAGGTCAGGGTCCTGTTCCCTTCCAAGGCGGGAAACAGGTGTCTCTATTTGGGTGGATACGGGTGCTCTAAGGATTGGTCCCAGCTGGTCTGGTGAGAAGTGGAATCTGATTTATTGGTCCGGGCTGGTCTATTGAGGGGTGGAACCTGATTGATTTGGTCCTAGTCTTTTGGAATCCCGAGTTGCCCTAACAATATCAGAATGGCTAAAATAAAAAAGCCACGAAATCATAAGTGTTGGTGAGGATGTGGAGAAAAGGGAACCCTCATGCACTGTTGATGAAAATTTAAATTGGTGTAACCACTATGGAAAACAGTATGGAAGTTCTTCAAAAAATTTAAAAAAAAAACAAAAAAACAACTGCCTTACTTTCCAGCAATTACACTTCTAGGTGTTTATCCAAAGAAAATGAAAAAACTAATTCAAAAAGACATATACACTCCTATGTTCATCACAGCTTTATTCGCAATAGCCATGATACGGAAGCAGCCTAAATGTCCATCAACGGGTGAATGGATAAAGAAGATGAGGGGCACCTTGGTGGTTCAGTCAGTTGACTCTTGGTTTCAGCTCAGGTCATGATCCCAGGGCTGTGGAATTGAGCCCTGCATTGGGTTCCATGCTGGGTGTGGAGCCTGCTTGAGATTCTGTCTTCCTCTCCCTCTCTCTCCCCTTCTCTCCTCTGCCATTCTTCCCTACATGCTTCTTCTCTCTCTCCCATAAACAAATAACATGAAAAAAAATTTTAATATGACACACACACACACACACACACAATGGAATATTAATGGGGGAAAAAAAGAATGAAATCTTGCCATTTGCGACAACATGGAAGGACCTAGAGGGTAGGTACGCTAAGTGAAATAAGTCAGAGAAAGACAGATACTATGCGATTTCGCTTGTATGTGGAATCTAAAAAACAAAACAGATAAGCAAATGAAACAAATCGAAAGAGACTCATAGATCCAGAGAACAAACTGAGGGTTACCAGAGGGGAGGAGTGTGGGGGAATGGGTGAAACAGGTGAAGGGGATTGAGAGGTGCAACCTTCTAGTTATGAAATAAACAAGATACAGGTATATAATGTGTGGCACGAGGAATATAGTCAATAATATTGGAACAACTTTGTTTGGTGACAGATGGTAACTAGACTTATCATGGTGACCATTTAATAATGGATATGAATACCAACCACTGCGCTGTACCCCCGACACTAATATTTTGTATGTCAATCATTCTTCAGTGAAAATAAAGGGGCGCCTGGGTCGCTCCATCAGTTAAGCGTCCGGCCCTTGATCTCTGTTCAGGTCTTGATCTCAGGGTCAGTTGTGACTTCAAGCCCCGCGTTGGGCTCCGTGCTGGGCTTGAAGCCTACTTTAAAAAATTAAAAATAAACATTAAAAAAATAATAAAGAAACCATGTCGGTCAGTAAGCATTTATTGAGAACCTCCTACGAGCACGCAGAGCCCTGCACCCGCCCTGGGCCAGGTACTCGGGAGGAGAGGAAGGCCATGGAAGGCACGATTCTGAGCCACAGGCGTGAGTCCTTGGTTCTCAGCAGCCAGTAAACTCTAATCTTCTCGTGGCTAGCTCCTCATGGAAATGCTCTTAATCATCACTGGATTTTTAAGGGGGAAGCACTTAGCCACTCAAATCAGACTGGAGATGCTGCATTTGGAAACTCTCCAGGGTCTATTAGGAGGCCAGCCGTCTGATTCTTTAGGGAGCAAATGACCTCAGCAGACGGTACATTTCATCACCCAAAGGGATGGGAAGAGGTGAGTGGGGATGCCTCAGAGGAAGTGACACCTAACTACTAACTTCCCATCCCGTCCCCAGGCCCGACAGGCAAAGTCCCTGTGGGCATCTGGTCTACCCTTCACCGGCAAATGCAAGGCACAAGCACGAACACGCACAGAGGGTGAATCAAGGCCTTTTTCTCCGCTCCATCCCAAGCCCTGCAAGAGTAGAAAATGAGTTTTGCATTGTGATTCTCCATCTCCCACCCCTGATTAGTGATTCGGGAGCTGTCGATGGGTGACACTTGCCTTGGGGTTGTGGCGACTTTCAATATCCCCAAGCGCAGAATGCAAAGAGAGAGCTCTCTGCACAGAATGACAATGTATATTGAAAAAGGAAAATAGCATTGCTCCTGCCTTGAAAATAGGAATGTATCTTTGATGAGAAAACACTTTGCAGATGAGCCTCTCAGGAAAAGAAGTTTCGAGGTGATTATTTCTGAGAAATTGCACCTGTAGACAGGCAGCTATTTTTGCCGGAAGACACTCATTGTCTGATTATGAAGGAATGAATGAACACAAAAGAGACAAGGGGACTTCTCATCTCATCTGGATACACACGCCCCTCACTTTAGGGAAGGGATGTGTTTCTGAAAAGTTAACCGCAAATTGGAATTTTTATAGCCTAAATCACTTTTTCCCATTACTCTCCCTGCAAAATGGGCCCTCGGAATATTCTTAGGCTCTCGGATGGAATAAAACCACAGCTAAGACTGCAGCAACCCTTTTACCGTGATCACTTTTATATGTGGAAGTGACCGTTTTCTTATACTCAAAAAAATACATTCCAAAAAAAAAGCTGATAAACATGAAATAAAATGCTAGGGTTATTTCTCTATATGGTGCAATAGTTCCAATGTCAACCACCGTTCCCTGAGTAGTTTCTAAGTTTGGGGCCCCAGGTGAGACATTTTTACATTGAATCTGAATTAATTCCCACAACCACCTGTGAGCTAGATGTTATTATCTTCTTTTTCTAATGCAATAATAAAGTTTAGGGAGTGAAGTCACTTACCCGTGTTCCTGCGCTGAAAGTGGCAGAGCTGAATTCAAACCAGGTTCTGGTGATGCCGGGTTTGGAGTATTTTCCCTTCCACCGTAGAGACCTAGTTTAAAGCTCCAAAGTAAAACACCAAACAATGACCCCAAAACAACTTCAGCTAGTAAATGAAATGGATCTCAGGCCCAGATTCTAACAGGTTTCTTTCTTTCTTTTCTTTTTTAATGTTTATTTATTTTTGAGAGAGAGAGACAGAGCACAAGTGGGGGAGGGGCAGAGAGAGAAGGAGACGCAGAATCTGAAGCAGGCTCCAGGCTCCGAGCTGTCAGCACAGAGCCTGACGCGGAGCTCGAACTCACAAATTTCGAGATCATGACCTGAGCCGAAGACACCCAACCCATTGAGCCATCCAGGCGCTCCCTGACGGGTTTCTTTCTTAAGTGTCTTTTAGGGGCGCCTGGGTGGCTCAGTCGGTTGAGCGTCCAACTTCGGCTCAGGTCATGATCTCGCGGTCTGTGAGTTCCAGCCCTATGTCGGACTCTGTGCTGACAGCTCAGAGCCTGGAGCCTGCTTCGGATTCTGTGTCTCCCTCTCTCTCTGACCCTCCCCCACTCATTCTCTCTCTCTGTCTCTCTCTCTCTCAAATAAACATTAAAAAATTAAAAAAAAAAAAAAAAGAGTCTTTAAGAAGGGTTAGAAAGCAGCCCCACCTTTTGCTGTTTAGATCTTGAGCTCAAACCATGTGTGGAATCTGTTGGCTTTCCTGACAGCTTGGGCGACGCTGACTGGGTGATACAAAGAACCCCCCCACCCTCGGCCCCCCACCAAAGCTCAACTGGAAAGGAAGTAGGGCACATCTACAGAGTTCATGTTGGGAGTAAAAGTCTCCATGGCTCAAACCCCCCGAGGCCTGCACACTCTGGGGACCCCGAGCTGGTGGATCTAGTCACTGGCTTTGAAACGTGACTTTCTAAGGATGCCAGTGTTCCTGTTTTGCAGTCTCGGGCAGTCAGCCTCCAAGATGGCCGCCAACGGTCCCCTCGACCATCCTGGGATGCACACCCTTGTCTAGTCCCCTCCACACTGTACTGAAGTGGTCCCCGCAACCAATAACTTATGGCAAGTCGGTTCTTTTACTAGGTTGAGAAAAGACTGTAATTTCTGTCTCAGGCACTCCCTCTTCTCTTGCTCTCTCTCTCACATCATTCTCTCTGGGGAAGCCAGCTGTCAGGTGATGAGGACACTAAGTCACTCTACAAAGAGTCCTCGAGGCCAAGAACTGAGGTCTCCCACCAGTCGGTGAGAACGCGAAGCCTCCTGCCAACAACCACGTAAGTTGAACGCCCCGGCCCCAGGCGCCAGCAGCCCGGTCTGACATCTTGACTGTCATCCCCAGTGAGGTCTTAGGCCAGAACCACCCAGCTACGCCGCTCCTAGTTCCTGACCCACAGGACTGACTGTTTGCTATTTGAAGCTGCTAATTTGGGGATGATGTGTTTTGCATCATTAGAAAACTAACACAGATTGTCTTCTTCCCAGAGCTTGGCCATTGCAGACTTCCGGGGACAGCCGTCTGTGCGAACAGCGCCCCCTGGTGGTGGGGTATGAAATGCACACAGCTCTATTTGTGCCGATTCCCAATGGAATATTCTGCTAGATGGAGCAGATGGGGCAATATCTCCAAAGATGATAAATGAGAGAGGTGGTGGTGAGGCGACTGGTTTTCACCGGGGCCGGGGGACCCATCTTTAGGTGGCAGACAAAGCCCCAGGGCTTAGGTCATCATCTCTCTTCCTGCCTCCGGAAAGCACCTGCTGGAGATGACGGGATGGTGTCCTGAGCTTGAGCACTGCAGACGCACAGACAGGTCTGGTTCGTGTTATCAGTTGGGCCACTAGGTAGGTGGCTTCACCTCCCTCTGGGACGCAGATTCTTCAGCCGTCAAATGGGAACAATAGTAGTGCCCCTTACGGGGTGACGGGAGCTTTCAGGGAGCTCGCAGACGTGCTGCACCTGGTTCAGCCTCTGACACCGAAGGTGTCATCTTTCTGTTCACCCAGGTGAGCTCCGCCCCCCGCTTGTCACAGAGCAGCTGTTCAGTAAGGGTTTCTCGAACGCATCAAACGAAAGGCTCTACTTTTCCAAGAGGGAGAACGCCCTGCCCTCTGGCTCTGGGTAAATCAGCAAACGATAGTAACAATAATCACGATAATGAAGTCATACTATTTTTTTAAAATTTTTTAACGTTTACTTACTTTTGAGAGAGAGAGAGAGAGAGAGACAGAACACTCTGTGTTCAGCACAGAGCCAGACACAGGGTTCAAACTCGGAACGGCGAGCTCAGGAGCTGAGC
>PITB01026887.1:0-20957 GCA_004024585.1 Paradoxurus hermaphroditus
CCCCGACAGGCAGAGAAAGGAAACGCCAGGGTCAAGCAGCTCAAGCGGCAGCTGGAGGAGGCGGAGGAGGAGTCCCAGCGCATCAACGCCAACCGCAGGAAGCTGCAGCGGGAGCTGGACGAAGCCACGGAGAGCAACGAGGCCATGGGCCGCGAGGTGAACGCACTCAAGAGCAAGCTCAGGTAAGGCTCGCGGGCCTCAGGCGCCCACCGCGTGTTCCTTTCCTGGTGCGGAGGGCTCCCCAGCACCCTGCTCCTTTCCGGCACCACCGTGGGCCAGCGCACCAGCAGGCTGCGGATCCGCCGGAGGTCCTGCCTTGGAGCAGCGTCCCCTCTGTTTGTTTTGTTTTTTAAGAGAGAGAGAATCCCAAGCTGTCAGCACAGAGCCCGGTATGGGGGTTGACCTCATGAACCGCAAGATGGTGGCCTGAGCTGTAATCGAGACTCAGACACTTAACTGACTGAGCCAGCCTGGTGCGCCCTCGTGTGGTTCTTTAAGGATGCTCCCCCTCCCCGCCCCTCCTCAGGCCAGGGGGAAGGGGGGGGGCGCACCGCTGTCTCCCGAATCCTCGTCCTCACCGCTGCTTTGACGGCACCGGTCCCTTCTCCCCGGAACCTCTTTTCTAGACTTTCTCCTCGCCACCTTGGCCTCACCAGGCTCTCTCCCCACTACCGCTGTTTGGGGCTGGAGCAGTCTCCCGCACAGGAGCCGGCCTGTGTACTGTAGGGTGCTGAGTGGCACTCTCTGGACTGTGACAGCAGTCACAGTCTCCAGACGTTGCCCAGTTCCCCCGGTGCAGACGCCCCGGGGTCACGAACTTCCGCCCTACCCAGGGCTGTTTTCTCCCCCACGCCCCTGGACCCCGGGGCCTGAAGAGGGGTAGCGCCCCCCACTCCGGCCTCCTTCCCACCTCCACTGGTTCCCTGAAGGCTCGGGCCCCAAACTGCCCATGACACCCACCCGCACCCCTCCAGGGGGGTGACCCAGCCTCTCAGGTCCCTGATGCTGCCACCCCACGGGCCTTAGTAGTAGTTCTGACTTGCCCGTCCAGCATGGCTTCCTCGGCCTCCCTGGGGTCTTCGCCCCACCAGAGTGCGTGCCCTGTGTCGCAGACACCACTGACTCCCGCCTGGCTCGGTGGTCTGTCCCCCTCCCGCACACCCTCGACACCCCAGTGCCCCTCCTGCTTTGATGTATTCACTTGGTGAAAACGCACCCCAGATGAAACCAGACTTTCCAGCTTGTGCTGCTCGGAGAAAAGCCAACAAGCAGAGCGCCCCCTGCCTGCCCCGCCTTCCCTATCGCGACAGCGAGCGGAGCTCACTCCGTGCGGCCCGGACCTCAGACTCCCCTCCCCGCTCTCCTGGACATCTGCACGTCGCTCCCCCCCCAACTCACCCCCCCCATCCTTATAAGCTCTCCTCTCCCACCCACCCACCTCCCCGCAGCTGGGTTCATATCTTCTACCCCGTCCCCGCTCCCGGGCCGAACTATCCAGCGCCAACTAAGGGCAGCACGTCGGGCAGCCGTCCCTCTCTCGCTCACTCAAGGACGTTGCTCCGGGAATTCTGACCCCTCTCCCCTTCACCATTTTAACCTCAACAAAGGCGTCCCAGGAGGCGAGAAGGCCTCTGAGCCCCACCCCCTGCTACCCTTTACCACAAAGCCCTAATGGCCAGTCCTCGGTCCTCACCGACTGAGCTGCGGCTTCCTTGACCCGCGGCTGGTTTGCGTCCCCCCTTCTCCTCCGCTGGAACCCCGTCTCCAAGCCCGCTTGCCGCCGGGCTGCCCCAGGGTGCCATCTTGGTTCTTTCTTCGTCCCCTTCTCCGCTCACTCCTGGGTGATCTCGACCAGTCCGGGGGCTTTTGTGTTCCACCCGCGGCGTGGGGCTGCCGAGGCCACACTTCGCCCTGGAACCCCAGACCTGCCTGCGCTTCCCGCTGAGTGCCTCCCAGGCGGCTTCCGCCTTGAGCTGAGCCCCTTCACCCCCACCCCCCACCCCAGCTTCCCGCACCGTCCGCTCCGGCTCCGCCGCCGGCTTCAGAACGCTCGCTTCCCCCAGGCCGCTGACCCGTGCTCGTACTTCCCTTTCCCCTCTCCCTTCTGCCTGCCTTCCAATCCGCCGGAGGATCTGATCAATTTTCCCTTCAAAACACGGCACACCTACCGTCCAACCGTTTCTCGTCATCCTGGTCCAAGCCGCCCTCTCCCACCATCTAGATAACTTTCACAGCCGCCTCCTGGGCCTGTGTTTATGCGATGTCTTTAGAGTCTGTTCTCAACGTGGTGGCCAGAGAGACCCTGTGTAAATGGGTGGGAGTCACAACCCTCCTTGGCTTCGAACCACCCTCACTCAGATCGAAAGCAACACCTTTGTGATGGTTGGTTCCACCAGGCCCTACGGAATCTCCATCTGCTGCCTCCTAAATGAGCCCTCCACCTCTACACACGCTGCCTCGGGGCCTTTGCACTGGTGGTTCCCGCTGCCTGGAAGGCTCTTCTCCCAGCTCTCCGCATAGTTGGATCCCTCCTTCCCTTCCTTCGCGCATTTACTTATCCACGTTACCCTGTCGACAGCTTCCAGCCTCACCCCCTGCAGGGCGCTCTCTTCCCCCGCATCCCCATGTAACCTGCCGTTTAATTACTCATCTCATTGGCGGCCTCCACTCTGGCCCCGTGAGCACAGAGGCTCTGCCTGCTTGCTCGTCCCGTGTGTCTGGGATGGTGCTGGGCACCAACCTTCAATCACAGAGCCATCATGCTTCCCTCCCCTCGTTCTCATACCACCTCGGCCTCTCCTTGCCCGCACCACTGCTGTGGAATTAACTGGTCTAATCACACACGCGTCTATCTGCAAATGGAACTTACCGCCCCTGTACTGTTAAACCAGCATCGGCAGGTCACGACAAAATTAAAATACAGCAAGAACAAAACGATGATGGCTTCCACCGTTGTGGCTATAAACGGAGGGCTGTGCCCAGAGGGCCCGTTTCTCAGTTAACAAGGGCCTGACAGAAGACGACGTTAGCCCCAAATAGACGGTCTCTGACATACTCAGACGCATTTTCAAGAGCAGGAAAGGGGATACTTTTGTAACCGGGCGAGTGAGTTATCGGCGGCACGCCCAGGAACCATCTGAAACAACCTGCCGCTTCCACTCCAGACTCGGAGCGCCCCCGTGGGTGACGAGGGGAAGGCCCAAACCCCTTTCAGAAGGGGGAGAATGTCTGGCGTGGGGGTGCAGGGGTTTCGGGCAGGAGACCCCAGATTGCGCAGGGCTGGTGTGGGGCCGTGGGTCCCACCGATGGAAGGGACACAAGACGTAACCTCTCGGGTCCAACAGGGGCGTGGGAGCAACCTCCAGGATGACGGTCGGCAAGAGAGCTGCTCTCACCGGAGCCCCCCCGCCGAATGTGCTCTGCTGGGAACTGAACCCCACCCTCCGCAGGGCTGGGCCAGGCCGGGCGCTGGGGAAGCCGTCAGTGGCTCTGGCTGCCACTGCTGCCTTTGCTCAGGACCCAGGATCTCTGAGCACAGGCTGAACGTCCCTTGTGGGTTCTGCCCCGGAAGCTGACGCTCCTCAGGGCGTACAGGCCGGTACGAACAGACCGTTTCTCACGGTCGTGGGACGAAGGCCGGTCATGCCTTCCTGTCTCCCGTGTCCACGTACGGACACGAGAGCTCCGAGCGAGGGCGGCAAGCCGGGCCGGCTCTCGGCGAACGAGGGACCGCAAACCAGGTCTCACGGTTGTACCGACCGGGCAAGCCTCAGCCTGAGCGCCCGCTGTGCCCGGCAGTTGGCACGACGCCGGACGCGAGCGTTCTAGCTGAGACGGCGGCTTCCGCCCGCCAGCCCCTCTCAGAGCTCTCGTGGCCGGTGCGTGTCTGCGAGATCGACCGAGGGGCGCCTTCGATTTTTTCACTGAAGGGGATGCCTTCAGTGACAGAAAAGCGCCCTCGGCGGCCTCCCTCCCTCGCGGCTGCGGGTGATAACCACCGGAGACTCTCTCTCTCTGTTTCAGAGGCCCCCTCCCCCAGGAAGCTCCGCAATGACTCACCAGGTACCAGGCCTCCGGCTTCGCGCCTCACGTGTGCTGCACTCGGTTTCCGCTTCCTTTCTGCCCTCCCGCCCGCCCCGTCCCCCGCCACCCCCTTTTGGGGCCCTCACAGATTTCCGTGGGCGTGCCACAGGATCCGAAGGCGTGGACACCTTAGCTCCAAACTCCGTCAGGGCCAAGATCAGGCCCAGACGACGTCGGCCCTTGACCCGTCTTCCTTCCCTCCTCCTGCTTGGCCGTCTGACACGGCGCTGCGTGGGTGTCCTTGTCACCGCGTGTTGACGAGCGCTTAAGAGGCTGCGTGTGTGTCACCCGGCTTGTTCTTACCTCTCCCGCACTGTCCGTCTGGTGACGCTGCCGCACCGAGCGGGCGTGGCCGCCCGACAGTCCGGGCCCATGCCCAGAGAAGGGCTTCGATCGGGCCGGTCTGGGTCCACGAGTCACAGCTCACGGGGCACAGGCCCATGGTAAGCACGGCCCGGCCTCTGGCGGCCCCCGCGGCCGGGCTTTCGCAAACACGTCTGCGAAAGAGAGGGGCTCTCACCGCGCGTTCTCCGGTCCCTGGGGCCGCGTGAGCCCGGAGCAAGGCCTCGCCGCCACCTGCACCTCCGGCCCGCCAGGGCCCAGGCTGGCCTCCGTCCGGACAGAGCCTTTTCCGGGGGTCTTGCGGGCTCGTGTTCCCTGTGGGGAATGGACCGGACGCCCGAGACTGAAGGCAGATCGCAGGGCCCCTCACACGACAGAGCTAAGAGGCCTCGACTTATCTGGGAGCCTAACAGCGGGTTCACACGTGACCTTAGGCAACCAGGGCCCGGCTCGGCTCTCCTCACCTCTTCCTCGAGAGGCCGAGCAAGCCCCGGCTCGTGTCCCTCTTCCCTTCTGCAGAATCTTGCTTTGCTGTCGCCACCCAAATACTCAGAGCTCGATGAGGGGTCGGCAGGGGCTTTGGGAAGAGCTCTCGGCCTCTAAAACACGGCTTTGGAGCCTTCTCCCGGCAGCTCAGGCTGGCCCGTGGGACCCGCCGGCTGAGGGCAAAGGGAGTCCTTGCAAGCCAAGCGCTCGCGCCCTGGTGCTGGTGCCTGGCGCGCCGCTAGTGCCTCGGACGAGCTCTCGGCGTCTGTGAACAGGAGCCACGCTCTCCAGGCTCAGGCACTCGGAGAAAATCTTCAGAAGGGGTCCCTTACTCCCCGTGCCAGAGTAACCCCCCCTGCCAACCTTGGCCTTGAATTTGAAACCGGTTCCTTTGAGAAGGGCACCTGAGCCAGAAGGCAGGCTCCCGGGACCGGCGGCTGAGCAGGGGGCTTGCGGTGACCCGGGGCACGAGTCGCCTCTGAGGTCAAGGGAACACATGCACACCGCCCCTCTTGTAGCTTGCAAATACAGGCTGTCGCGAGAGGCCAGAGTGCGGGGAGCCTGGAGCGGTGGGGGGGTTTGAACCAGGAGGGTCGGAAGCGGAAGGAGAGGCGCGTGGGGGCGGCGGCTCCTCTCCTCCGTCCTGTGCTCGGAGACGCTCCTCTCGGACCCAGGTTCTCGGAGAGCACAGCGCTAAAGGTCTGTGCCTTTTAAAGGTCACGTCTAGAGAAGGTGACGGAAAGCTAGTTCTGAGGGCGCGGGGTGCCTCCAAGCTTCCCGCTGAGCGAAGCTGGCCTGGATCTTGAGCTGGGAGTGGCTGCGACTTTAAGTGTTCGTCCCCCATGGCGGCCCCTGGGGAAGTGCCGTTCCGTGAGCCCGGGCGGGTCTTCCCAGGCCGGGTTTCTCCTGCCCTCGGACCCCAGCAGGCTCACGCCGGGACTCCCCTTCTCAGTGCTCGGGACGCCCTGGGCCTGCCTTGTGCCTCCCGTCTGACCTCTCGGAGTTGCCCCTTTGGACTAAAGCATCACTAACTGGGATGGGCGCTCCCTCGTGGCTGAGAAGGCCAGCCTCTGTGTGGCGAAGCGGGTCACTTTTCGTGACCAAGAGTCTGCGTTCCTCTCGGGCAGCCTAAAATGAGTTACGACACGTCCTCCAATTCAGGTCAAACAGGGCCAGACGGGCAGAACCAAACCCGATTATTTGTCGTCGCAGAAAACCCAGCAAACGTCTCTTCCCTGGAGAGGAGGCTGAGTTCAGGTGGCGCTGACTTCTCCAGCTGCCTGTCTGTCTGTCCTCCTAAGCAAACCTCGCCGCAGGTGACCTGGGCAGGCCCCGGCTGGAACTCAGGGCATCCAGCACTCCAGGGAGGGGAGCCGTAAGGACACAGAGAAAGGGGTGTCCTACCAGCTAGGGCCGAAAGACACCTTAGATTAACACGTCTGTCTTACTTCTCTAACAAATATTCACTGAGCACCTATTACGGGCCGGGCACGGTGCCCGCGCGGTGAGTGAAACGCAGGCGAGATCTCTGCCCTCAGAGAAGGCACACTGAGAACCCTGCTCGCACACGAGCAGGGGGCCCTGCGTTGCTGTCACCAGAGAGCACGCCTCAGGCCTCCGCGCGGCGGCCTCTCTCCCTCCACGCTGCCTTTGATGCTCACTTCCGCCGCCTTCTAGCTGAGAACCTGAACCTGAACCCTCCCCCTTTCTCCCTCCTGAAGGCAAGGGGGTCCGGGATGAGAACACGCCCTCCTTCACACCCGCCCCGCCCCTACGACTAAACCGCGGAAATGTGTCCGCCCCCACTTGGTTCTTTTCTTCCTCTTTCCCAAAGAAAAGACCACAGAACAGAATCCTGTAGGCCATCAGATGACCAAGCCTGATTTTTTTTTCTGGGTGAGGGGGAGAGAGAGGGAGAGAGGGAGAGAGGAAGAGAGGGAGAGAGGAAGAGAGGGAGAGAATCTTAAGCAGGTTCCACACTCAGCGTGGAGCCCGATGGACAGCTTGATCCGCAACCCTAGAATCATGACCTGAACGAGTATCAAGAGTCAGACGCGGGGCGCCTGGGTGGCTCAGTCGGTTAAGCGTCTGACTTCGGCTCGGGTCATGATCTTGTGGGTTGCGAGTTCGAGCCCCACATCAGGCTCTCTGTTGACAGCCGCAGAGCCTGGAGCCTGCTTCAGATTCTGTCTCTCCCTCTCTCTCCGCCCCTCCTCCGCTCATGCTCTCTCTCTCAAAACTAAATACGTTAAAAAAACAAAATAAAAATCAAACGTTTGACCCGCTGAACCGCCCAGGAGCCCCACGCCTGATTTTTTTTTTTTGAAAGCAGATCGTCTCGTTTTGAAAACCCTACTTTCCCATCCTCCCGGCTGGTTAAACGCTCCCTTGAGACAGGTCGGCGCTTGACTTTAACCCGAATATTTTCGCCTCGTTTCAGTTTGTCTGCGTTTTGTTTTCTGTCCGTTAAAAAACACCTCCCCCGATCTCCAGGGAGATCTCTGTACTAAAGACGCGTGTGTTCTCTTAAACCCACAGGCGGGGCAACGAGACCTCCTTCGTTCCCTCTAGAAGGTCTGGAGGTCGGCGAGTCATCGAAAACGCCGACGCTTCGGACGAGGAGGCCGACGCCCGCGACGCAGACTTCAACGGAACCAAAGCCAGTGAATAAGCCACTTGCTAAACGCACAACGAAACCAAGCCCGGTGGACTGTGCTCAGCACCGTCTAAATCCATTTTCAACTTCCAGATGTCACAGACCCCCCCTCACGAGGAGTATAAACGACCACCATCCTGTGCCCAGGGTTTCGACGGGAGTTTCGAATGAGGTACCAAACGAGAAAAACCCAGGAGGCGACACAGACACACCTGCTCCCTCCGTCAGCGAATGAATTGTGCGGAAATTTGGAGTTTTTAGGAAAATAGGACCACAGTGACTGATCACTGGCAACTTAGTTTACGTGCGATGGGGAGAAAGTCACCAAAAGGGGTGCCGCGGCCTCCCGCTCCCAAGACCGTCCCTGACCCACCCACCCTTCCCCTTCGACGTCTCGAGCGGGCCCCCGTTTGAGTTCTTTCCCCTCCCGGTTGCTGCACGTCAGATGCACACAGTTCACGGAGACCAAGTGCCTTCGGTAGTCGCACGAATTAAAAAGGAGACGCTGCTCAGCGGGTTGAGAGCAAGAATGTTGCACTGTTTTATATGCACCCCGATTGTACTTAAGGACACCCTCACTAATAAAAGGTTATAAATCACTGGAACGCAGTCAGCTCTTCTGTTGTTTTCTACGGAGCGAAAGCATGGGGTGCGTTCTCGCTTAATCCTCACGGTGACCCTACGAAGCCAGGTTAGTATCCATAACTGGGGGCTCTGAGGCCGGGGGATGGGAAGTAACTTGTCTGAGATCCCACAGCTACTACCCCCCACCCCCCAAAAAGAAAGCAGAGATGTCACCTGAGTCTGCGGGAGGGGACTCCTGGCAGAGACAGGCAGCTCCGGGCCCAGGAAGTAGGACTTTTGACCATGAAGTACATCCTCATCAATCAACACTCACACATACGTACTGGGAAGGATATAGGATATCCTTGAATTAGATTTTTTTAATGTTTATTTATTTTTGAGAGAGAGACAGAACACAAGCAGGGGAGGGGCAGAGAGAGAGGGAGACACAGAATCCGAAGCAGGCTCCAGGCTCTGAGCCGTCAGCACAGAGCCCAACGCGGGGCTCCAACTCACAGACTGTGAGATCATGACCTGAGCCGAAGTCGGCCGCTGAACCAACTGAGCCACCCAGGCGCCCCAAGATATCCTTTGATTTTAAAGTTAAAACATGAGACTTTATGCAGCAGGGATCAACAAACCTTTTTTTTCTTTAAGAGAGAGAGCAAGCGAGCATGGGTGCATAAGCAGGGGAGGGGAGGGGCGGGGAGGGGGGAGCGAGAGAGAATCCCAGGCAGGCTCCTCATTCAACGCAGAGCCTGATGCAGGGGTCGATCCCTGAACTCTGGGATCACAACCTGAGCTGAAATCAAGAGTCGGATGCTCAACCCCCTGAGCCACGCAGACTTTTTTTAGACAAACTTCTTCTGTCAAGCCTGACCATCAGTATTTTAGGTTACATGTGGTCTCTGTCACAAGTTCGTCTATTTATTTTTCCTTTGGAAAAAAAAAAAAAAAACCTTTAAAAATATAAAAACCATTTTTACGACGGGGACCATGCAAAACCAGGCCATGGGTCCTTGCCTTGCACGCGTTCTGTTCGACGCACAGTGATTCCATACATTGACTCCGTGAGGTCGAGTAGATTTGAGACGAGATACGGAAACAGAAAAACTCAAGCCAATGGCCAGACTCGAACCTGCCCTCAACAATACACAAACGCATCCCGAATACGCTTCTAAGAAGCTGACTTGAAAGGGGCACTTTTTTTTTAGGTCGCATTTGTTCACACTTGGTTACTTTCCGCCACCGAGTGACCACACATCCAGGCGCCAACAAAGCAGTATTTACCCGCCGCCGCCGCCACCGACCAGTGGAAAACGAGTTTCTCTCGATTTTATTGTTCTCTTAAAAAAACAGAAGTCGGTTTTTTCCCCGATACAGGCTGGCATGTTCCCAGGGTAACGAACGGGGCACCAGAGACTCACTCCCTGTTGAATTTCAACAGCACTTGCAAAGTTCTATTTTCAACCCAAGGAGATTTCGGCGAGTCTCCTAGAAAAAGAATTTAGTCACGACGGGGGGTTGGGCTGCGAGCGTGCTCCCGAACCCACGTGTCCTTTCTAACCTGCCTCCGGAGGCGTGAGCCAGCCGTTCCCGACGGGCGGGGCTGCGCGCGCGCTCCGTCCGTGTGAAAATGCATGCTCGTTTCTTCTTTCACAAGGCAGCTGCCAACAACCGTCCTGTGGTTCGGTCCTATTGGAGGCCACCATGGCTCGTTACCACGGCCTTGAACCGAGTTCTGTTCTTAGGGGCTGTACTCACAAGGCCACCCACCCCTCAACGACCATCAGGGGAGGTCGCCCCCGGGGCCAGGGCATCAGTTCCAGGAAACCCCACTAGCGGCATCGATTGAACACGGGCACGGATGCTTCCTCGGACCGGGTCCACGCAGGCTCTCCCCTGAAACGCAGGCACGGCTCCCGGCACCTTGGGGGGAGGCAGAGCGGGTCCCGGGGGGCACACCACACCACAGTGCGTTTTTCTTAAAAAAGGCAGGTGCCTATTCTAGTCTTCCTGGACAAGATTTCAGTGCGCAGACCCTTCCCATGCCACAGAGCACGGAGACTTTGTTCTGGAAAACAGCCTGAGTGGGAGACAGGCTCGCATCCCATTTTTGACGCACCTCCGATCGTTAAAAACCCACCCCCCAATCCTTCGACACTCGGGTCAGCTCAGAATGATCGGGTGGCCTCAGCATCCACACCTCAGAGCCCCGTCCAGAGGGTCCGGTTTGTCCCGGTCCGTTTGTGACGCTCCGGCCGGGAGGTTGGGGAGGAGGAGACAACATTTCACGGGGACAGCTACCAGGGGCCACGGGTTACGGCCTCAGGGGCTAGCGTGACTGCTCGTGTTTCTCAAACTAACTTTAAAAAAAAAAAGCAAAAACCTAGCTTAAGGAAGGAAAGAAAAGTAACGACTCCCGCACAGACACGCCGGGGGCTTCGGCTTCCGCAGGCTTCCTAGAGCAACATCTTGACCACACCCTGGGCTGACGGCAGCGACGGCGAGGAAATATTTGAAGGCGGCTTCCCAAACTCCAGGCGTTTTCCCAACCTTCAGACAGAGCAAACCAAATTAGGCGGACGTTACAGCTGTGACAGACTGGCTAGCGTCAGGGCCCACAAAGTGCTAAGAGTGAGAAGCAAGAGTCAGCAGCAGGGTCTCCCTGGGGGTCAATTTTCTCTCCTGCAAAATGAAGAAATGGACCCTGGCCATCTAGCTCGCACGTCCCCAAGGTCGCACAAAAAGCCCAGTCACAGAAGACCCACTAAGAACATCCTCATCGATGGGGCGGGTGGTGGGGGGGGACGTTACGGGCACGCCGTGGAGAACGACTCTTCATTCCCCGCCACCTGTCGGGCACACGTCTGGCTTGGGCCCAGGAAGAGGGCCCCCCAGCTTCGAAAGTTAACGACTCTAGAAGCGGTCCTGATTCTCCTCAAGCAGGAAAATTACCCAAAGCTGTCAGAGTCAGAGCTGCGTCTTCCCCTCAGGTGCCTGGTGTCAGGACTCGAGTCTGGCTGGACCTTAGTCTCTGTCTCCTGAGGTTCTAAAGATTCTTTTCTTTTTTTTTAAAGGAAAAGAGTCCTCCTCCAGGGGAAACGGAGCAGCGTGTGAAGCTCGGGTCCCAGACAAGTGTCTCACACAGGACCTTCTCACAGCATGACCAGGGGTCGGGGCTGCAGATTCGAAAACTAAAAGCGAGCCTCCTCCCGGCCGCTGGCCCTAACCGGGAGACACCGCCTCGCTCGGTCTCACGGGGGGAGAGGGTAAGGCCCACTGACGCGACACTGCAACTTTTACAAGACGCCGCTGTGTCGGGGGTGACAGGCTCCCGCCGCGGGTGCACAGCTAAAGGTACTGACCCTTTGTCACCTAGAGGCACGCCGGCGCTGCCTGGCTGTCTCTCGCCGCCATCTCTGTGTTTGCTTCCCCGCCCCGAGGCCGGGCCGCTCGTTCGGTTTGGGGACTGGTCGTACACGAAGTTCCGGCAGGATGCAAGTTTGGACTCCAGCGCCTGCAGAGACACGTGCTCTCAGCTTTCAGGTTCGGGATCGGAACTCCCCTCCCCCCAGAGCCTGTACACAGACAGTACCCCCCCACGGTGGCTCTCGAAGGGTGCTGTGGGCTGGAATTCCAAAGGCGGGGCCCTGACGGCACCCAACGCACACCCAACTTTCAGAGCCACTGGCCTAAGGCATTGAGGAGCTTCCTGGAAAACCGCTAACCCGCCAATGATCCAGTTCCCCCGACGGGAAACAGGAAATCGAGTTTCGGGATGAGCTACTCTTCGGTTTACCGCTATACCCTGCTGGAGACGGACCCCATAAAAACCAGAGGGCGCCGAGAGCGCCCCGGGCTTACTTATGCTCTGACTGTGCAAAACATTACGGGAAACACGTTTACGGAACAGAAAACCAAAACCTGAAAGTAAAAACCTAAGAGAAGAGTTGCACGCTTCCCTGAAGGTGCAGTTCTGACTGCCTGCATTCTGGTGGACCACAGGCCGGCAGGATCGAAACCATGTGATTCTCCAGGCATCAGTTAGTTTTTATTAAAGAAAAAGAAGTTTTTAAACATCTATTCATCTATGAGAGACAGAGCATGTGACAGAAGTTTTAAACATCTATTCATCTATGAGAGACAGAGCAGGGTAGGGGTAGAGAGAGAGGGAGGCACAGAATCCGAAGCAGGCTCCAGGCTCTGAGCTGTCAGCACAGAGCCCGATGCGGGGCTCGAACTCACGAGCTGTGAGATCATGACCTGAGCCAAGGTCGGGCGCTCAAGTGACTGAGCCACCCAGGCGCCCCCCTCAGGCCTCATTTTCAAAAATGGAAGAAACAACCACCAAGAATACCTGAGTTATTTCTTAAGCACAAAAAAGTCTTTCCGTGCAGTGAATATAAAACCTCAAGTCGAGTTCTTTGCTCTGGCCTGTTGAGATGTGGCCTTTAACTCCCTAATTTAAAACGAAAAGGCAATTTTCAAATGCTTCTCAGTTTTCTCAAATTAAGAAAACCAAACCAAACCAAACACAGACACGAAGCAGATTTCCCGAATTCCAAGGGAAAATGGCAGGGAAAGAAAGACACGCAAGGTACCAGAGGGCAGACGGGGTCGGGGCTCTGGGTGCTGGTCACAACCAGGCCCGCGCGGCAGCTCGAGTGACCCCGAGGGACGCTACTGCCGGGAGCCTCTGTGTAGGGGGAAGGAGCCCGTAAGGTGGGCCCTCTCGGAGGCCCGGAAACACAGGTGAGGGGCCGCGCCACACCGGGGCGGCGGGTCTTACCCCTACTTTCCGCAGCAGATCGCCCACGATGTTGAGCGCCGATATCCGGGCCGCGGGCGTGAGCGGGGTCCCGCCCGTGGAGTCGTCCAGACCTGGGGGTGCGAAGGGGGCACGCGTCACGGCCATCCCCAGGCATGAGCCGGGACACTAACGTCCCTCGGTGCGGAAGCCCGGTGGTGGGGGAGGAGGGCTCACGCCCCGCCCCGACTCTGGATGGTGCCCCTTTCGCTCCAAAGCGGACTAACACAACAGGCGTCCATTCTGCGGCCTTACGACGACTGTATTAAACGGTCATCTTTACATGTTACTCTTTTAAAACAAAACCCAAATGAGTCTTTCTGAAATTCTACAAGTTCTATGTAGTTAACCAACACGAATAGCGTCCAAGCGAACCACATCCGTAGGGGTCTTCACTCTCCGGAGCCTCTCTCCTCCAACCCGGTTAGGAGGCAGGGTCTCGGGCCCTGCCCAGACCTGCTGAGTCTCGGGTGCACTTGAACGGGATGCCCCGCGGAATCACGTGCATACTTAAGCTCGGAAACGCTGCTCTAGACTGCGATTCTAGAAATCTCGCCGGTCTCTGCACGGCAGGCGACAAGCTGAGGGAGGAGGCAGGAACTGGTGGCGTGGGCCTCGGAGCCAGCTGGCCCGAGTCTGAACCCTGGCTCTGCTATTTACCACGCTTACGGCTGGCGGCACAATACGTTCCTCAGGGCCTCAGTCTCCTCGTCCATCGAACGGGGACAGCACCTGCATCTCGGGTCCCTGCTAAGAACTCAGGGAGGTCGCGCGTACGCGCAGTACCTTAAGCGAAGTGGCTAACTAGCACGCACTGAGCACTAACTCCGTGGATCAGCAGAGCAGCTGGGGCAAAACCTCAACGTTTTTTCTTTTTTTTTTACCACGCAGCTCAGGTTACGATGGCTCTAGCTTTAGATGCACGTGTCGTCAGACCCACAAAATCTTCTTAAACTTTTTATGTGGTTACTGGAATTTTAAATTTAGGAGAGTCCATGCTCGAGAAGAGGAGGCCTGGCTTCTGACGAAGCCTGGAAACGCCTGCTAACGCTGGGCCCGCAGTTCGCGGGGTTAGGAGCGGGGCGGCAGCTGCCCCCGGGAGGAAGCTTCCGTTTTCCTGCTCATCGCAGACTCCACCGCTCCCTGCTGCCTCACGCCCGAGCTCTTCCACCCCCGTGAGCATCCCGGTTTGCTCCCTGCAGCACGGCCGGGCCAACCCCGCCCTCGCCCGGCCCCGCCCTCGCCCGGCCCCGCCCTCACAGGGCCCTCCCTCGCCCAGCCCCGCCCTCGCCCGGCCCCGCCCTCGCCCGGCCCCGCCCTCGCCCGGCCCCGCCCTCGCCCGGCCCCGCCCTCACAGGGCCCTCCCTCGCCCGGCCCCTCCCTCACAGGGCCCTCCCTCGCCCGGCACCCTGCCCCTGGGAAAGCTTTGTGAGGCAAAGCGAATCCTCCCGACGGCCCGGCCGTTCCCTTACCGCGTCGGAACGTCGCCGGCGTGTTTAAGCTGGCGCTGGGTCCCCGATGAGCTACGGGAGTGGACGGCACGGAGCCGGTGGCCTGCACGGCTGTGTCGGTCCTGTCGGCCTCCGCCGCGCTGGGCAGGGGCGTCCTGGGTTTCTCCTGCTTCTG
Organism: Paradoxurus hermaphroditus; assembly: GCA_004024585.1. NCBI lineage: Eukaryota > Metazoa > Chordata > Mammalia > Carnivora > Viverridae > Paradoxurus > Paradoxurus hermaphroditus. Next base: position 14,568 of record PITB01026887.1, read on the forward strand.
CTGCACTGCCAGTTCCTGCCGCAAATCTGAGCCGGGACAAGGGTGCGCATTAAGGCCTTGCTTCGGGTGATGGGGGAAAGGGAGGGCCCACGGCAGACACCAGAATGAGAGTCCATGGGCGGAAACCCTCAGTGAAGTGAAACCCACAGGACCTTGCCGAGCAGGCCTGTGGAACTACGCAATTTTTTTTTTTTTTAATGTATGAGCTCAAGCTTGGTTTAAAAAAATTTTTTTTTAACATTTATTTATTTTTGAGACATAGAGACAGAGAGTGAGCAGGAGGAGTGCAGAGAGAGGGAGACACAGAATCCGAAGCAGGCTCCAGGCTCCGAGCCATCAGCACAGAGCCCGACGCGGGGCTCGAACTCACAGACTGCGAGATCATGACCTGAGCCGAAGTTGGCCGCTTAACCGGCTGAGCCACCCAGGCGCCCCGAAACTACGTGATGTTTTAACAAAACCAAAAAGGTTTAAGGGCGCCTGGCTGGCTCAGTCGGTAGAACGTGTGACTCTTGATCTCGGGGTTGTGAGTTCAAGCCCCATGTTGGGCATGGAGCCTACTCAAAACCAAAGACAGCAATGATAGATATACTAATTGTATCATGTTTGTGTTTCAAAATATTTCTGGGGTATAGAGAATACTAGGTGAAAATACCCTTTCCCAACCAACCCTCAAATGCGCCTCCTCGCTCACAGTCGCTGTAATATGGGGGAGATACTTTCAATCCTTTTTCTCTGCATTTTCAGACATACAGTTTATATATTCTCTACTAAGCATATAATAGGAATAATTCTTACTAAGCGTAAATAGAAACACAATTACTGTCCATGACTTCTCTTCCTTCAATGGTAGGTCTTAATCTAACCATAGTCACATCCCTTCCTTATTTGTTTTAACAACTGTTTAATGTTCGTAAAATAAAATGTATCTCTGTTATTTATTTAACCACTTCACAACTCCCTTTCAAACTTAAAGAGTTTTTTCTTTTTAATCTCCCTTCTAATGGCAATACGTCAGAAACTAATTAGTGTCATGAACAATTAACTGGAATGTTCAAGAAGTTCTTCTGTACCCGGATCTACCCCCAGAACTGCAAACTTCCAAGGAGCAAACGCTGACGGGGAGTCAGAGCCGTAAGCCGCACGCACCGGCCGTCAGCGAGTCACGAAAACTCTGGGCAAGCTAGCAACTCCGTCAATGAGACTGGTCTCCCCACGAAACTCTGATAGGCCTACTGAACCAAAAGCCAGTGGTGGTTTAGATACCCACAAGGGATCTTTACGGGGTCAGAATCTGACCGTCCTTACCACGGGGTGGGGACCAAGGCTAAAGCCTGCCCGGCGTGGTTCTCCACCCTCTGACCAGAGCACGGATTTTCAGCAAGGGGCACACTGGGCGATATTGCAGGAGAAGCCGTTCTCAGGTGGGGAGGGGGGACAACACTGGTGAGGGCACATGGAACAAAGCCGAGTCTTCCTGACCTCTGGCTTCATCTTTCAGTCGCTGAACAGATTCTAGAAGGTTCTCCTTCTCATCCAGTTCACTCTCCAGGAAGGCATTTCTTTCAATGGCTTGATTCAAACGCTGCTCGAAGTCTTCCAGAGACATGATTGTGGCCCTGGTAAGAGAAAAACAGAGTCGTCCAAGAGCGCAAATGGTGGCAGCCGTTCGGGGCCTACAGACCCGGGAGATGAGCAAGGGCAGACGCGGGGGGCCTGAGTCCCCACACGGGCACTGCCAGGACACCGGAGACCTGAACTGTTATCTTCACCTTCTGAGACCCTGGCCCTTCGCCTGCAGAATGACAATCATCTTAGCTCCTGAGGGACACAAAGCTGTCCTGAGGAGTAAATGAGAAACGTCCCTACGGCTCTGAGCAACGAGCCGGCGCCTTATTTAGGACAATGTACAGGGTCCGAATGCCAAGGGCAGCAAACTCCATCTTCTGTTGGAGACCCACAATGCAAATCAGTGTTCAGAGCATCCTACTAAAATAAAATTGTACTGTTTTTAAGTTTCTTTAAATTTTTCTTTTTCTTTTTTTTTTTGAGAGAGAGAGAGAGAGTGCAAACCGGGGAAAGGGGCAAGAGAGAATCCCAAGCAGGCTCCATGCTCAGCACAGAGCCCAACACAAGGCTTGATGTCACGACTCTGGGATCACGGCCTGAGCCAAAATCAAGAGTCAGACGCTCAACCGACTGAGACACCCAGGCGCCCCAATTTTTTTAAACATAAAACTTCAGTATTCCAGATCTTTATTCGTTCTATAATAATGACTGAGGCCTCACCTCCCCCTCATCTGATTTTAACACCAAAATAATCAGCATTTGGCCAAATATGAATTCAAGGCCTCTCTCATTTAAGAAAATTAAGCAGTGTAAGAAAGAAAAGATAAAGAAAACACAAGCTAATTGCTTTATAAACCCTGGACTGCAGAAGGCCCCGCCACTGTCACTGATAAACTGGACTACAGAGAGATCCAATAACTTGACAGTCACGTATACGACAGAGCTGGAAGACAAATGACAAAGTCTGAATATCTTCAATTCACAACATGAATATTTTTAAAAATCTCCTAGAAATGAGAAACAACCAGCAACCCGAGTTAAAAAATAAAAAGGCAAAGTTCACAGAAAAAGAAATAAAAATAGTTCTTAAGCACATGAAAAGGAATCTATGTCACGCGTGATTGAGAAACGTATCCACTGGTCACTTACTGACCGGCAGAAACCCGAAGTTTGAAAACCACTCCGTTCGGGAAGCTGTCCGGAAAAGAGGACTTACACGCACGGTTGCTGGGAAAGTAAAGCGATACAACCGCAGGGAGAAGAAACAGGCAGTAACCACCGGAATCACGTATGCGTCTATCCCTTGACCCTGCAATTCCACTTCCGGGGATTTATTCTCCAGGTCAACATAGGTGCGAGCAGTGACTGTCCTTCGTCACGGCGACGCTGATCACGGCCCGGGAAGGCCAGCGCCGCAGCTCTCCATCCACAGGGGACTGGACAGATAAATTATTATGTATTATGCAATACCGGCCACACAATAGGGTACTATGCACTTGGGGGACAAAAAGAACAAAGAACGCTCTGTGTCCGGACACGGAAAGATCTACTGTTGTGTGAAGGAAGACGAACGACAGAGCGTATAGAATGCTGCTGGGGAGGAGGGGAGGGACCATATCAACTTCTATTTTATTTGCCTGAATATGCGTAAAAAACTCTACCCTTGCCATGTAACTTTCGAGCCATGTGAACGTACGATCTCCGTACGTCCCAATTCTCCCTCCCTTCCTGCACCCTTGCCGCGGCCTCACGGTCAGCGGAATGTCCCTTTTCCGGCTCTTGACTTGGGCCGTGACTCGCCTGGATCCATGACGTACAGGTGAATTTCGCATCTTTGTACGTTTCTTGCCTACAGCTCCAGTGACAGAAATCCACCACCACGTGTTGAGTCCCGAATTCTCTTCCCACGTCTCTGGCGAACCCTGGGACCACGCGTCTGCACAGCGGACTCGAAGCAGCCCGGCTCGGGCCAAAAGAATCAAACAGGGGACGCCTGGGTGGCTCAGTCAGTTGAGCGTCCGACTTTGCCTCGTGTCATGATCTCGCGGTTCATGGGTTCGAGCCCCTCATGAGGCTCCCTGCTGTCCGCACAGAGCCTGCTTGGATCCTCTGTCCCCCTCTCTGTCTGCCCCTCCCCTGCTCTGCGGGGCGGTCTCAAAAAAAAAAAAAAAAATCAAACAGATTTCAGATTTCAGCTGCTGCCCATAAAGGGGAAAGAGTTTGGGGTGTTAGTTCAGCCTAGTTAACAAACAAACAAAAAAAATCAAAAACATAACCCATAATTCCTGCAACACATCATTCATAATGTCCAGAATTCAAAATTACTCAACATGTGAAGAGCAAAGAAAAAAAAAAACACACAAAAAAAACAAGTAAATAAATAAATAAATAAATAAATAAAAGGGACCCAAACCCAGGAGAAAATACAATCAGTGAAAATCAGCCCTGAGGGAACCCATGTGTCAGAATTAGCAGAAAAAGACTTTAAGGTAGATACTGTAGCTATGCTCAAGAACATAAAGAGAAACCACAATAGAGGAATGGAAGTTATTATTTTTTTTTAAAAGGAAATTCTAGAACCAAAAATACAATCTCTAAAAACACTATTGAAATTGGCTCCATCAGCAGACAGGAGACAAAGATGCGGCGAACTTGAAACAGGATCAATAGAAATTATCCAATTTGAAGAACCAGAAGAAAAAATATTAGAGGAACAGAAAAGAATGAAGGGACCAGAACCCTCAGAGACCTGTGTGACAATTAGCAAAAGGACTCGTGTGTGCGGCTGGGGTCCCAGAAGGACAGGAGACAGAGCGAACGGGCCAGCGCGCATCTTTGAGGAATCACGACGGAGGTTAAATTTGTCAAAAGAGAAATTTACAGACTAAGGAAGCCCAGAAATCTCTGTCAAGGTAAGGACACACAGGGGCGCCTGGCTAGCTCAGTGCAAGGGCACCCAACCCTTGGTCTCAGGGTCGTCAGGTACGGGTACAGAGAATTACTTCACGAAATTAAAAAAAAAAAAATCAATTCTGGTTAAATCCAACACTTAGAAAAAAGAAACATGTATATAAAATCGAGGTACAACATAATCAAACAAACAAACAAAAAAAAAATTAAGAGAAACATCTGAGAGCAGCCAGGAAAAGGAAACACATTATACTCTGCGGAGTGACCACTCGAATGACCCCTAACTTTATTTTTTCTTTATTTTTTTTTTTAACGTTTATTTATCTTTGAGAGACAGAGAGAGAGAGAGAGAGACAGAGTGCAAGCAGGGGAGGGGCAGAGAGAGAGAATCCGAAGCAGGCTCCAACCCACAAACCGCGAGATCGTGACCTAAGCTAAAGTCGGACGCTCGGCCAACTAAGCCACCCAGGCGCCCCCACGACCACCAACTTCTGACCTGAAGCAAGGAAACCAGAAGACAGTGGAAGAACCCACTGGGAGAAAAAGAAAAAACAAAAATTGTCCATCCAGAATTCGACATCCGATGGACACAGTCTTCCAGAACGAAGGCAAGGGAACCCGGGGGACTCAGTCAGCTGAGCATCCGACTCCGGCTCAGGTCACACATCTCACGGTTCGTGTGTTCAAGTCCCGCATCGGGCTCTCTGCTGTCGGCCTGGAGCCCACCTCGGATCTTCTGTGCCCCTCTGTGGGCCCCTCCCCCGCTTGCACTCTCTCAAAAATAAACAAACAAAATATTGTTCTTTGAACATGCTTACCTTAGGGCGGTAATTAGCTCGTGTTTGTCTTGCCGCCTGGAAGGTTCTCACTTCATACTCTTCTCCCTGCTCTCAGCCTGACCTGCCCTTTCCACTGCGAAGTCTCGCCTGACATTTACCCACCAGTGGCCAACGGCTGGACCTGGTCACGTGCCCCCGCGGCACCCCGGACTTGCAGCGCTTACTGCTGTAATTAAGTTGCACTTCTGTGTGCGTCGTCTGTTTCCCAGAAGGTCACCGGCTCGGCCTGGCTCCTGGCTGAATCCCACGTACTCAACACGGTATGTGGCACCCCACGCTGGGAGCCAACAGCAGAGGAACAGAAGGCTCCGAAGCCTCGTTTTCCCTTCCCGACGTACCGTTTCGCTCTTTCCAAGTCATCGTTCGCCTGCTCCAGCTCCCTGATGTATTTCTGAAGCTGATCCTTAATTGCTTTGGTCTGGGCCAGGTCATCCTCTAAGGCTGAGATCTGACGGTAGCCTTCCGAGTGCTGCGTTTCGAACTTGTCCTGAAGGTCAGAACCGACACCGAGTGTGTGATTTAAGACTTCTGAGAAGGTGTCTTTGTCTCCCTTCCCTGGCACCGCCCTCGACTACGAGGCTCACTCCTGGGGCACGCACACTCCCGTTGTGCTGGGCGCTCTGGTGTTGAGCTCGTGAGCGTCCGTTCCTCCCGGTGGGCACGGCCCGTCAGCACCCTGATTTCTTTAAGGGCTTTAGTCCTCCTTAGTATAGCATCTTTACGGGACCAGTCTTCGAGTCACACTCTCTAAGGCGGCTCTGGACATCCTTGCGGCCACCCACCAGAGCCAGGGGACGAGCCTAACCTCAGTCAGTAGAACCTTCTCTCCACGGACACGGACTCTGAAGCAAGGGGGGCAGATGACAAGAACGGGGGGCCACCACCCAAAGCCGTTCGGTACCAAGTGCTTCCTGCCTCCCAGCCCACTAGCGCCTTGCACCCCGCCCGCTCCCCAACTTGTGCCCTGCAGTCTCTGGAGAAGAAACCCCAACACTCTGCAAAGCGATCATTTTGCTCAAGGCATCCACACAGCCAGAGAAAACCACACAAGTGTCTCCAAGCATCACCCACG